>PVJC01006138.1:0-56206 GCA_004026665.1 Murina feae | reverse complement strand
TTTCGAGTGGGATTTTTATTATTCATCATAGTTGTGTTCTACAAAGTTTCTGCAAACACTGAATTAGCGAAGCTGAACTTGCAGCCAAGGGAGAAACAGACTTAGGTTTCTGTGAGCCTCTGATGGCGACATTTCCATCAATCCATCAATACATAACCCTGTCTTATGTACACTTGCGTTTTAAAGCACCTTATGTAGTCCATATGGTTGATTCATTAACATGGAACTCACAGCCGACACCCTGTAACTCAGGCCTGAACGAAGCGCACCAACACACGTCTTCGTCATAAGGCACATCACTGCCCCACATTCTAGGGACACTACACCGCACAGCAGCTCTGTGCTCGGGGCACGTAGCACAGTGAGTCACCAACAAGAAGTACAAAAATGCCCTGACCAGTAGCTAAGTGGTTAGAGCATCGGACAGTGCACGGAGGGGTCTAGGGGTCAAGGGCACGTACCTGGGTTCGCTCCCCACCCCAGTCAGGGCTCCTGTGGGAGGCAACCAGTTGATGTGTCTCTCTAACATCCATGTTCCTCTCACTCCCTGTGTTTCTTCTACTAGTACTCTCTCTGAAAAGCAATGGAAAAAAATATTCTTGGGTGAGGATAAAAGAGAAAAGCACGAAAGTGTGAAAAACATGGCACTAAAGAGACCACAAAAAGGCCACTTGTTTGTAACATCAGAGCGAAAGCAAGAAGACAGGTGCCAAAAATTTATATACTGTTTGGGTTTTCCCCTTTACACTTAATCATAATGTATGTTCTGAAATCAACATTATAATGTTGTATTAGTCATTCTGTTTTTGTGGCTACTTCTTGTACAGGGCAACCAGTCTTTCTGTTACATTCTTTAAAAATTCATTTTCTTTTTCTTTTAATATGGCTTTTAAAAAAGAAATTTTAGAGAAAGAGAAAGGGAAGGGGAGAGAGAGAAACATGGATGTGAGAGAGAAACACCAATCAGCCGCCTCCAGCACACACCCTATTGGGGATCACACCTGCACCCTGGGCATGCGCCCTGACTGGGAATTGACCCAGTGACCTTTCGGTGCAAGACACAACTCATCCAGCTGAGCCACGCCGGTCAGGACTTCATTACATTTTTTTAAAATGCATGAAATGCCATGTTTTCTTCCTTTTATTTTTTTTTTTCACTTTAGTATTTGCATGCAAATCCTTAGGTTATTAGTAAAGAAATGGCTTGTTTTAAGATTTATTTATTTTTTTTTAGGAAATAATGTATGGACTTTTTAATGAATCTCTTTAAAAACACTGAATTTGCAGACATTTGAGTTTTTTTAAAAAATGCTTCTAATAAAGATTATGCTTAGCCCTGACCGGTTTGGCTCAGTGGATAGAGCGTCGGCCTGCGGACTCAAGGGTCCCGGGTTCGATTCCGGTCAAGGGCATGTACCTTGGTTGCAGGCACATCCCCAGTGGGAGATGTGCAGGAGGCAGCTGATCAATGTTTCTCTCTCATCGATGCTTCTAACTCTCTATTCCTCTCCCTTCATGTCTGTAAAAAAATCAATAAAATATATTTAAAAAAAAAAAAAAAAAAAGATTATGCTTATTTAAAAATGTTTTGTGTTCTAAGAAACCTCTAAAATATGTTCTAAAATGCTGTTTTTAGTAAGACTGCTGATGGTCACCATTTGACTCCACCGATGGATACTGAAGACCCCTTTTCCCTTTTGTGTCTTAAAAGGTGGTGACATTGCTAGAGGCCTCATTCTTTTTCTTTTTCCTCCCCCCCACCCCCCATCACCATAGAGGAAATGGAAATGCTGCAAACATTTCACTTTTTTCAGAGCCTTAAGTCAGGTTTTCTGCCTTTTATGTTGCTGATGGAATTATTCTGATGGTCTATAAAACTCCGTTTTCTAATTTGCCTTCAGTTCTGTCAGAATATCAGAAAAGTTCAAAATCAATGATGGGTAGCACACTTCCAAATAGTATTTAACAAGTACTTTCTATATGGAAGTCACCAGCAAATCGTCCCTCTGAAGGTCAATTTGAACAACTGAGAATTCACAATAAAGTCGTAAATGAAAGGGGTTTCCTGTGCTACAGGTAGCAGATGCCAACCAGATGTCTGTTGTCTGTCCATGACAAACCAGAGATACATGCCAACAGGTATTTATACATATTTTAAGCCAATAAAACTTGTAAAGTTTTTGTTAAGTCTCAATTGTCTAAAATCTCGACTACTATTTAATGGAGGAGTAGGTAGAAATTTGATGATTTCTTTATATACCAAAGAAGTGATGACTTGTGTTAAGTAACGGTATTATATATGGCATCTTGTTCTTAGAACTTCCCATTTAAATCAGACAATTGGTGATAGATAATTCACCATTATAGTGTTCCAGGTCATTACAGTGCTGAACTTGTATAGGTGTGTTTCTCTCTAAGTTGCAGTATTATTGTAGGACTAGTTAATAGCCTGTACTTGGTGTTTTTGAGGTCTTTCAGATCTGTAGAGATTTTGGTATATGTAATCTAGAATTAATCTTTAAAAACGATATATTATTGCTAAGATTTCATCGCATTCCGTGTCATTTACGTGTATCTCTGATAGACTCTTCTGATGTCTTAGAAGAAATTATTTTAAAGGAGCATTTTACATCATCTGGTGGGTGGATGAAAGTGACGCCAACACTCAATGTCCTGCTTGACTATGTTTTCAGCCATAGATTTCTCGGGTCAGTTGTACCACACGCAGATAATGATGATTATGATGTCTTCCGTGAGGGAAGAGCTGGGAACACAAGCGGAGTACAATGTGTCTTTGTCCCCTGGTACCTTTCCGTTTGGTTAGTAAAAATTAATTGGGAAAGGGAGCGAGAAAAGAGACCAGTAGTTGTGAAGGGAAGCACTGATGCGAGGAGGATTTCTACTATTCACTTCTCGTGTCAGTTGTCTGCGTTCTCTGTCCTCCGGCACTCTGAGTCCTGTTTCCTTCCTGATCTGTCCTGTGAGCCCCGGCTTTCCAGTTCCATCTGTCGCTGTCTGGAGTAGTCACTCATGAGCTTATTACTCCTCCTGCAGCGGTCCCATATTTAGCTGTAGTCCTTCTCCTTCATCCTGTACCTTTGCTCACAATGCTGCACAACCTCTTCCTACTGTGCAGTTCATCTCCTTCCAGGAGCAGTTCAGGTTCTGTACAGTTTCTTCCCTGACTCTTCACACGTCTTCTAAAATTACATCCCACCTCCCTGCCTTCTTTTGAACTCATGCACGGGCAACCTTCCTATTTGATGCTGTTATTACTCTGCTCATGTGTATACAGTAACCCTGAGAACATGTCATACCCGGTGGTTCCTAGCACATGGTATGTGCTGAATATTCATTAATATTACAACTTTTTCCTCATCCTGCTTCCTTATAGAGCTTCTTAAAAACACTGGTGTATGACCAGCCTTTGGAATGGACTGTTTTAGGAAATACAAATCAATTGAACTTATTCCTTGATTGAACGAAATCTCAGAGTCATCCTATTTCCTCAAAAAATTTCTGTATGTGTTATATACAGTGTGTCGCCAAAATGTGTATACACACTTTAACTGCTGACAGCGCAATTTTGAAAATGTATTTCTTAAAATATATTTTTATTGATTTGAGAGAGGAAGAGAGAGGGAGAGAGATAGATATATCAATGATGAGAGAGAATCATTGCCTGGCTGCCTCCTGCACGCTCCACACTGGGGATTAAGCCCTCAACCCGGGCATGTGCCCTGACCAGGAATCAAACTGAGACTTCCTGGTTCATAGGCCAACAACAACTGAGCCATGCTGGCTGGGAGAAAATGCAATATATTTTAATAAACACTTTTTATAATTATTCACAGTGTGTGTATACATTTTTTGGGGGCCTCCTATCTGCTACTAGTGCACTATGAACACCTTGTGTAGTTGTGGCCGATGTGTGTTACTGAAATGCCTTGACTTCACACTGGGGAGCTTCCTAAAGAGGCTGGCTGTCTAGCTGACAGGATGAGTGCTCACTCTTCCTGAATCTCCCCGTATCGCTCTCAGCTCCCAGCCGTAGCACTGTGAAGGGCAAAGCAGGCACTTGATTGAAAAGGGCCTTTACACGCATGCGTGCGCTCACACCCACACACACACACACACACACACACACACACACACACACATCTTTTTAGATTGTACGTCTTATTTCTGGTAGGTAATCATTTCATTTTGATGGTATGAGGACCTACACTAATTTTCACAACAGTTGTAATCATAAACTTGGTTAAAAGTGAGAATGAAGAAATGAATGTGTGTGAAGAAATTAGATGTGCTAACCTTTAATGTGTGGCATCCATGTGTCTTGAGTGAATTACAGACTTTACTCATTTCTCGGCCATTTGTTTTATCTATAGATTAAATATAGGTAATTATTCATTTGACAGGTTACTTTATTACTTTGATATATCTCGGACTACTGAATGTAGTTATAATGTCATTATTGTAATAATTGGGATTCATTAATAACTAAAATGAACATTTCATGTACATTAAAATTAAAAAAGAACTGGAATTTGATTTTGTTTGAAGTCTGTTTTCTGATATTTATTTTGATTTAATAACGATAGACTTTTTAATTACAGTTTTCCTAAGCTCACATGTAAATAGCAAAATGTTTTACAATTAATCGAAATTATAGTTAGAAATATTAACTTCAGTAGGTTAATCAGTTCATTATATTTTGTGCTTCCCTTTATGAAAAAATTACGAGTTAAATTTGTTTGTTGGGAGCAAGTATGCATACATGAGGTACTAAACTTAAACTTTATTTTTATATTCATGGAGCACTCACCCAAGTACCTAGTAATTTGGATGTTCAATACTTGTTTTCCTGCATAACTAATTTTTTGCCTTACAATAGTTTGTGATTTCGGTGGATATTAAATGGTTAAACTGCTCAGAAATTTATTTGCACACTTACTAAGATCTGTTACCGGAAGGAATAAAATTAAGAGTCTAATCAAGTATCATGTTGTAATCCGTTTTATTTATTTATTTATTTATTTATTTATTTATTTATTTATTTATTTTGGTCCGTTTCTTAATAAGGACTCTTATGTTTCTGATTCAAAGTAATTTTTACCTGCCCTTTTAGGTTAATGCCATTCTTTGGAAAAGCCCATCTATTCTGGCAATGTAATGCATTTTATTTAATTTTATCGTTTTTATGATATCATCTATTAGAGGTTGCCAAAAATATAGAAAAATTTTTAGAGAACATTTTTGGATTTGATGGATTACCACTCTTGAAAGGGAAACAAAACACTAAATATTTCTAATCCGGCATTATTTACCGCATGGGTGGTTAAACGCTACTTTAAGCCTCATAAAATTAAAAGGGAGAAGTCTGCCAAGTGGAGCAGGAATTGGATTTAGGAAGAGTGGTACAGAGCCAAAATATTGCTACAGAATTAAATGTCAAAAATCTTCTTTAATAGTAGATATATAGTTCACAGTGCCTGGTTATGATTACTACATTTAATCTAAATTCCTGAAAGTTGCTCTCTCCTTTTCCATAAAATACAATAGGACACAAATCAGTTTTACTGGAGATGGATAACAATTGGAAAATAATGCATCTTCCCGCCCAATAAATTGTCAGTTATACCTTTTAACTAAAATCAATTCATCTTTCCGAAATTTATTGCAATTCCTAATAATAAATCTCCTCAAATGTTTATTCATTTGGTTTTTGATACATTTGCGCCACTTTCGCTATGGTCGAATGTTTTCTGTCTTGATTCATTGTAAATTAGAAAATCTATTTCGAGTCAGTCTTCTAGTTAAGAAGTTGAAATCTATAACGGCGCACCTTTTTCACTCTCCTCTGTACATTTTAATACCCTTGAACTTAAGTGCAACGCAGTCAATTCTTTTCAGAAGGAGCTTAAAAGACTTTTCGGCGTCCCTTCTTGAGAAAGGGCCGGATTCATAAAACAAGCACTTAGGAGGCTGTTAGGTGATTATTGCCAGAGATACATGGGTAGCGCCATCATTTCTTGTGCTTGTAACAAGGAAGGGTAAGTACTTATTTGAATTAGGATCCGCTATCGATCCTATTGGGAGCCTGCTTTTATTTTCTGTGGACAGTGACGTTCAAAGGAAACACAAACATTCTACTCCGTTCTGTCTTCCACACAGGTCTTTCCCTCATTAATCTCCAGCTACACTATTAATTTTTAAACCTCTCTCTACATTTGCAGGTGGTTCTTTAAAATGTATCCTAAGTGTGAAACGGGATGGGCTTTTCACCACACACCATGATATGGAACGCAGTCATTATTTTTTAGTTAAATGCATCACACGTGAGCATTTTTCTGTCTTGGTTCTTAATTATGATCATTAGAATTAAATTACATTTTTCAAGTATTATGATGAGCACTGACTCTTGTCATTTTCATTTGATACTTTTCTTTATTCCACAGTGAAGTCAGATTGGTATTTCCTTTTTTTTTTTTTTAATCCATCTCCACCTCAACTGTGCTTTTAAGAAATGAACATGAGAATCAGTTTACTTGCCGACAAATTAAATAAAAATGCGTTTGCAGTCAATATATGCTAAGACTTGGTTTTAACTCTCTACTTTTTATATTATAGCAACTGAAATTCTAAGATGGATTTTCAGAATGGATACTATTCTAAATGAACGTGGCATTAATTTGAATCAAATCTGTAACTCATGGGCAAATTAGTGTTGCTACTAATATAAAATGCCATATGATTAATTTAGCAGTTAAAAATGGCAATTTATATATAGCTAGAATAACCAATATGGAATTCATTAATTGGGCTAACTGCTCAGTGAAGAAAACAGATGTTTTCTAAGGCAAAGATCAGACATGAATTACGGGTCTTACTTGTTCATCTAAAAATAGTGCTTCTTTTTATGAAACTGAACTTATTAATTTTTTTGATCCATGGATTCTTTAATATAAAGTATATTACTCATTTGTACTTAGCAAATTAATTTCTATATTCACAAATTATAGGCTTTAATAAATTTAGCTAGCTGTAAAAACGTTAAAAACTCTCTCTGGCTTACGTGTACTTTCTCATTTGGTTTTCCTATCACACTGACTGAAAGTAAATCAAATCATGCTCTTTTAAATAAATAAGAAATGATCAACCACATGCTTATGCCTTTTTTTAAAAAATACTGTAAAGCGTTTTACAGGTATTCCTCTAGTGGTTTTGTAAACATTGGCTAATGATAGTCAATTTATTGCTTAAGTGTTTAGAGTTTTCCACTATTCCTGTCAGGTGGACTTTTTAAAAAATGTATTTTTATTGATTTCAGAGAGAAAGGGAGAGGGAGAGAGATAGAAACATCAATGATGAGAATCACTGATGAGCTGCCTCCTACACTCCCCACATTGAGGACTCAGCCCACAACCTAGGCATGTGCTCTGACCGGGAATCCAACTGTGTCCTCCTGGTTCATAGGTCGACCCTCAACCACACTGAGTCACACTGGCCAGGCTGTTAGGAGGACCTTGTAACAATAACTGGTGTTAATATCACAGTTGTCACCTTGGTCTTACAGTGTTCAGTTTTGGGAAGGACAACAGGCTTGTCATACCCACCTTTCAAAGGAGGAAATGAAGTTTCTGACAAGATGAGTAGCTGACATACCTAGAGGCTGAGGCAGGATTACTGCCGATTCCCAGTCCAGTGTGTCTGTCTGTCCCCCCTGCCTCTCTAATCTTTCTAGTTGAATGTTAATTCATTCTAGAGACTGAATTTTTAATGTTTTTAACTAGTTTTAGGGGTTGCCAGGTCAAGTTTACTATTTTTCAATCCAAGTGGAGATTTTTTAAGGAGAACAATTAGTAATCTACATATCCCCCACCCCTGACCCACCCCTGACCCACCCCTGACTATTCATATATATATATATGTGTGTGTGTGTGTGTGTGTGTGTGTTTTATTGATTTTTTAGAGAGAGGAAGAGGGATAGAGAGTTAGAAACATCGATGAGAGAGAAACATCAATCAGCTGCCTCCTGCACACCTCCCACTGGGGATGTGCCCGCAACCAAGTTACATGCCCTTGACCTGAATCGAACCTGGGACCCTTCAGTCCGCAGGTCGGTGATCTCGCCACTGAGCCAAACCGGTCAGGGCTAACCTGGCTATTCTTGTTCAGTCTTCTTCTCTCTACTTCCTTTCAACCATCATCAATTCTTCTAATGTGATTCTCGTCGCCCTCTTGCCCTCTAACTTTGACTATCGGTGCCCTCGCTTGGTTCACCAGAGAAGATTCAACCTGTTGTTCCTGCTCTAGGTCTCCCACTTCCTTCCTCGTGACCTGGCTCTCGCTGGCCGGTGCATCCTGAGTGTGCCTGGCACTCCCAGCCTCTGCCCCGCTGCCCCCGGGATTTTCACCTTTTGAAACATCACACTTCATGTCAGTCTGTGGAAACCTTGTCCATTCATCAGAACGCATCTCAGTTAAACCCTTATGTGAAAACTTCCAGGCCCAAAGGCCTCGCTCCCATCGTTCCACTCTTCCCAGAAGCCTACTTTAGCCTCTCCCAGTGTTGTGCAAGCAAAAAGCCTGGGACTGGAAGTCAGAGCACCTGACTTACTTTCTTTCCAGCTGTGTGACCTTGGAGGAGTCACTGACTTACTTTCCAGCCATGACTTACTTTCCAGCTGTGTGACCTTGGAGGAGTCACTCTCTGAGCTTCTGCTTCCTCATCCCTAAAGCAGTGACAGTAAAGGATAAGATGGACTAAGGTATGTACTAGGCCCTAACTGGTTTGGCTCAGTGGATAGAGCGTCGGCCTACGGACTCAAGGGTCCCAGGTTTGATTCTGGTCAAGGGCATGTACCTTGGTTGTGGGCATATACCCAGTAATGAGTGTGCAGGAGGCAGCTGATCGATGTTTCTAATTCTCTCTCCATTCCTCTCTGTAAAAAATCAATAAAATATATTAAAAAAAAAAAGGTATGTACTAGGACTTGTGAACTGTAAAGGAATTGTTAGTGCTCATTTGCTTCAGGACTCAAAGCTCAAATGCCTTCAGGGCCAAGCTGATAGTGTGTGTATGTGTGTGTGTGTGTGTGTGAGAGAGAGAGAGAGAGAGAGAGAGAGAGAGAGAGAGAGAGAGAGAGAGAGAGAGAGAGAAAAGTAGCTTGGTGTTGGGGATATAACTGCAAATTAGAGAAGGCATTCCCTAGCATTCAAATTCAAAACATCTGAAGATACTATGATGGCCAAATGAAACACTTGGTTACTTCTGATTTTATACCTTGAAAATATGTAGTAGTAAACTTATTATAGCAAAAATGATTGAGATATTGTACACATTTAAAATCTTTTGTGGATTTTTATACTTTGCATACATCTTAATTTAATACCACATATAGCTGGGGGCTACCATGTTGGATAGTGTCTCCACTGCATGGAAAGGCAATGAGATTAGGGGGTACCTGCATTTCTTTTTCTCATTGCATTTGGGAAGATCACACTAGCTTGCCAGTTGTATATAAAAATAAGACTTTTTATAAACAGCAGGTAGGTGGTGCCCTGGTTGCAGGCTTTGATGGATTCTCAGTGAAATTTAGCTTATGTGTTGCTGAGAAATGTATTTCAGTAAATTTTGTAAAGACTGTCTTACAAGTACATGAAAAAAATTTTTTTTAAAAAATTAATGCTGAAAATTTAGTATTTGGCATTCCCCTTTAAATGTTGGTTAGCCCCAATATTATGTCTCAACATTCAAACCCTTGATGATTTTCATGTGCTAGGTGCATAGATTTTATAGCTGCAGTCTGAACATTTTTAAATTAAAATATATCTTTCATTCTGATTGTATTGATTTACACATCTCTGTGTCAATATTAAGTCAAGTGACTTTTTCAATAAGTTGAAAAGATCTGGCAGGGTGAGTTAAATTTATTAGATTTGCTTGAGCTATATTCTTGTCTGTGTTTGGGCATCTCTTTGCTTTTCTATTGCTGATTCGAATTTTACTTTGAAAATAGCACTACATTTTCAATAACACATTTTCATATCTCTTAGTGATTTTTTTTCTCTTGAATGAATTGCCATTGGAAACCTTGTCACTGTTTATTACATTCTTGGCATCCTTTGTGACTATTTTTCAAAACAATGTATTTTTAGTTTTCTTGTATATTATAAAATATATTATTGTTTGAGTTATATTTGAATCACAAAACTAAGTCATGTTCCTTTATAAACATTTTTTTGGTAAATTTTAAGTAGGGGAATATATCTTTTGAAAAATCAGTCTGTGAAGCTAAGTTAACTCAGTTTATTGGAAATAAAAAATTTCATGAGGGGTTTAAAAACTTTAGGCATAATTCACCATAATTTCCAAGTGTGCTTGTAAAAACGCACTTACTTTTTGCTATTATAAGTGAAAACTTAGCACATTTTGACTAATGCAGAATATCAGTTACCATGTACATAGGATGGATGAGAGAGTCACTCATTCTATATTCACACACTCAGAATACAGAAATTAGTAGCCCCAGGTAATGCCAATCCAAGTTCATTGATTTTCTCAGTAGATTGTAATTTCACGTAGACCGGCATAGATACACTGTGTCTGTTATTTATTATCTAAAGTTGACTTTAAAAGACAAAATCTCTGATGAATATACTTAATATCAAATATATAAATTGTGTGAGAAGAGGAAGATGACAGTGTTTTTCAATCATTGAAACAGTTATTGTGTAAATGGGTGAAACTTGGATACAAGAAGAAAATGGCAAAAATATGGTACCAGAAACTTTAACCAGGATTTAATGAACTCATCAAGCTATGGAGGAAATATTTCTCTTTTTTGTGTATTGATGGTATGGTGTCATGATGGTAATTCTCTCACTGTTAAATGATATCTCCTGGATGCTTTGTAATTATTATTTTTTTTGGGGCAGAGTGGGACTGTAGTGTAAAGTAAAACCAGCTTTTATGTAGTACTTGGGCATTGATAACTGGTACTTTTATGGGGTCCTTAACTTTGACCACTTAGTACCTCCAAATCACCATGAAACAAAACAGTTTTATCTTTAGACAAAATATCTGGCTCACTTCAATAGAAGTATAGCGCTAAGATTTTATAATCACAAAAACTAATAATTGAATACTATGCTAAGTTTCTTCCACCAGCATTCTCATTTACTCCTCACAATAACCGTACAGCGTGGGTATTATATCTCAGTTCTATAGATTGGGAATTTAAGACATAGGTTAAGTAATTTCTTCAAGGTTATGGAGCTACATCAAATGGCAAAGCCTAGCCTTTAAAGTAGATCTCTCTAAAGTCAAAGGTGATGCTCTCAGCTATATCATCATACTGCCTCCTTGAGCAAGAGAAGTGTTTCAGTGTCATGATCAGTCACGTTTTATTATTTTACTTTTTAAGAGAAGATACAGTTTTCAAAATGTAGTTGGGAAATTTTCTGCCTTAAAATATTAACAATTAAATAAAAAACATTTTATTTAATCTTTATTTATAGGCAGGTGTAAATTTCTATTAAATCTCTGCTAAGCTGTTGAATATATACTTGTGTAAAGTAGCACGTTATGTGGAAATATGTGTGCATTATCCAATTAGCAAATATATTATTTGTATCTTCTCAGGCATGATATTAATAGTAATTAATCTTCCTTGCACATTTTCTATTTTAGAATTTTTTAAAACTGTGTGCAGCATAAAACTAAACAGTGCTAAAACAACCAAGCTCTGATCACCACTGCTTGCAATATATTCAGTCATCTGCTTAATCCTTATCCCCTTCGCATTGTCAATACCCATCTAATTCCACTTTAACAACAGTAATTGGCTGATGGAGTAGAAGATATAGATTTGTTTTCTTGATGACTCCTTGACTTTTTTTCCTCTGGTAATACTAATAGAATTCCAAATCCGTGCCGGTGTGATCATGTCATGAGTAGGTCAACAATCATGTCAAGGTCCTATTGGAAACCTCATAGCCAACATCTTAATTTTGACTTAGCTCTCTTCGTCACCTGTCTGTGCAATTGTAAGCAATTTTTTCGAGTCTCATCTCTCCATTATAACAGAATTCATTTAGTTCACAGAGGTAGAGTTCTGCATCTGAATTATGTGCCTGGCTCAGCTGAGTAAATGAAATATATAAAAATCCAGGAACCCCATTTGCATGGGTGTGTGTGTGTGTGTGTGTGTATATATATATATATATATATATATATATATATATATATATATTTACATACGTTGAACAAAACTCAAGAAAACTCTTACCTTTTTTTTGCAATCAGCATTTTATATCATCTGTGTTCATGAAATATGAGTGGTTTTGTAGTACTAAGTTCTAGGAAAGTATACTTTCACTTTAAATAGATTATTGAGTTATTACCAGCTGGTTTGTCATCACTACTCTAATTTTATTTCATTACTGTGACAGGAACAATATGTATTTGTAATAAGAAAATGCTCTTTAAAATTATTACACTACTTTGATTTTAGGTGGATGGGAGTTATAGAACACAGGCAAAAGCATTTCAGATGATGAAGTATGTTATATGAATATGTATATGTGTGTGAATGTGTTTATTTAGGTGTAGATATTTTTTATATATTTCTGTTTTCTCTGCTTGATTAATAAACATATTCCTATCAGCTGTACTATTTTTTATCTATAAAAGAATGCACCGTACACCCTGTGTTTTAGATAGTAATAAATGATAATAACCAGAAACTCATTAGATTTGGATGTTAAAAACCTGGAATACTGAATAAAAATATAAACCAAAATGGGAACAATGGGTTAAAAGATAGGAACTGTTAGCCTTTAACATGGATGGAAATGGATTTCTCTAGAGACATAGAGAAACCAAAGGCAATCTGATTATTCTGAAATTCTTTAAAATTGTACATTTTATAATTAATTCAAATGATCTTTTATTGAAATAGAGAGCAGATCTTAAAAGGGATGTTTGTTTGTTTGTTTGTTGGCTCTCCTCCAATCACAGAGGTTGTACCCTTCCAGGAGCAAGCTTTATTATCATACTAATAGGTTTCTGGAACTTCCATTTATTTGTTTGGAGGCCGAAGCAATCAAATTGGAGGCACATAAAGAATCAGTAACAGTTTTCTCATGTCATGATGTATTGATCTTTTACATCAGATATATTTTAAATCTGAGCACCTGGAATTTTTACCAATAAATCCCAATTTTACTTTGCTTAAATAAGCTCACCTAACTTTGTCTTTTCCTTGTAGCCATTTGTTTATTTTATTTTTTTTAAACAAAACTGGTAGAAACTCATACACTGGCTTTCCTGTTTAAGGTGAGATTGAATGTGCTAATATTTGGAAGGATTTTAATGACATTCTCATAGTCGTACAATGCTCTTATGATAACTAATAGCTACAGCCTTTTCCAGAACCGGGGTGGGGAAACCAGCATTTTGTAATGGAAAGAACAATAGATCATGGGTCAGATATTAGGGCAAATGCTGGCTTTGCAGAAATCTCACACTGGGACTTTGGGCAGGACATTTAAGCCTTTTATGTGTTTGGTTCCTTATTTATAAGAATCAAGAAGCCTTAACGCTGTTTCTATTTTAAAACCTATAAATGCTAGGGTTGTAAGTGCCAACGTCACCACAGGCCCAAATCACTCCTCAGGCCGAGAGAAAACATGTATTCACCAGATTCCCAAACCAGTATGTACTTTTATCAGAACTAAAGGGCACTGGAAGAGACCTCTTACATTTCAAGTCTGAGTGTGTGGGATGAAATTTTATATTTTTTCCTTATCATCGCATTTATCTTGAAGTGTGCTTTTCTGTATAGTTTACTAGATAAGCATGCTCTTTGGAGCCAAAAAGACCCGGATTCAGATCCTGATTGGACCTGCCATTTTCTGACTGAGTGATCTTGGACAGTTTACCTAGCCTTTCTGCACCTCCGTTTGTCCTTTTGCAAATGGCAACAGTGTTCACCTGCAAGGGCTTGTGGGAGAAGAGAGGTTGAATGAATATAACATACTCCTAGGGGCTCCTAGGGGCACTCAGAAATGTCTGCTTTCTCTCCTTCCCTCTTTTCAGGTCTACGATGACTCCACTTACCATTTTGCCTCCCTTTGATAAGTGACAAGCCAGCCCTCTGCAGGCAGATAAACCATCCAGATACTACTAGTAGATACAGTCCCTGAATGTCACTCCACTTCGTGGGCATCAGAAAGGCACTTCCCAGACTCAGACTCTAGCTCAGGGGGTTGGCAGTCAGCTCAGCACTAGGCTCTGCCCAGGGCTGGGATGCGGGTTGGGATGTGTTTCTTGGTTTCAGCCTAAATTTCCAAGGCAGCTGCTGGGGCGAGGTCTGGGGTGGGGCTCCGGGAGGTGGGGACCCCCAAGAAGAAAAGACCATCGTAACTGAATATTTAAATAAGTTCCAAAGGCACACTACTTTTCAAAAGACTTTTTCTTGGTCACTGTATTTCTCTCCTTTGCCCCTTTCCTGAGCATTTGGGAAACCCCGTGAGAAATATTTCAGTGTTACATATTTTAGTAGATGTCCTGTATTCGTGTCAAGACTGTACGCATTTCTTCTCTTTTAAAAATCACCTCTTCCAGTATCAGTTTTACAAATCATTATGTTCTTTGCAAAATAATTAGGTAAACATATTTAGCCAAGTCATTAATTGAGCTCTCCTTATAACATGCTCTGTGAGCATCAGAATCGGGCCCTTAACGTAATTCGAACGTATTTCCGTAATCTAATTAATAACCAGGGTAGGCTGATTCTGAAAAGGACATCTAGCAGTTTTGACACTGAGAATTAATTATAAGAGAGAAGACAGATTTGTGCTCGTGCTAGAATTAACTAGCAGTTCAAAACAGGAACAGTCACCTTGGGCTCTTGTAATGCAAGATGACACTCTTCTCAATATCTAGCTTGTAAAGTTTATTTAGACAACTCATCTACTTGTCAGCTCTGGTTTTTTTCCCCCCGTTTCATTTAATTTAGAGACTAGCTCTTTTCTTCGACCACTCCAAACTTCATGTTTGTTGAATTTTTAAAAAGTCACATTTGATGTGAGTCTGAGTTTGAATGGTTCAGATACTTATCAGAGGTCATTCATTCCAGGAGAAAAGAGATGACATTCAACTTCACATTTCCTCCCAATTACAAAGAATATCTCTTTAATTAAAGAGCTGAAGACTGCATTAGTTGTTTGGGAGGTATAGCCCAACATAAAATGCTGGCACTGTCTTTTGCGGATTTTCCCCTCCCCCAAGCGACCACAATTATTTTAATGCTTCTGATGCAACTTTTCTCATTTGACAACAACAAAGACCTTCTTCAAATATCTTTCATTGGTTAATGCAAGAAACACTGTGATAGTGGGTTAATTTTGAGTGCACAAAGGGCTACTGGAGGGTAGAGAGGGCATCTGTGGGATAAGCTTTCAATGTGATGAGGATGATAAGGGATCTGCCACTTGTGCAAAAGACAGCATTTGACTTTAAAAAGTGTCATTTACTTGTCTAAGAAGCATATTTTAGATGAGTGGATGATGAACCTGAGTGTTACACTGCCTTTCTTCTTGCACTTCTAGCGTTTTGGGTCTTGGGATGTCTGGTTTTGTTTGCATAGATCTCAAGTGGGTACAAAATTGCACTTCCGGTTTATTTTCATAAAGAGGCTTGGCTCACGTTCCATTGACCGAAACATCTTCTTTCTCTTCGCTGTCCCCCGTCCCCCAGGAGAGTAGCTTTCCTCTCCTGTGTGGCCATGACTGTACCACTTTTCAGGGGAAATCCTAGCCAGGTCTTAACAACTGGCCTTATCTCAGACCAATTATATCAGAATCTCTGGAAGTGGAACCCAGACCAAATATATTTGGGTGACTTTTCATGGGCAGCGGGGTGAGAGAATTCTAGCAAAAAGAACCGGGCAGACTTGTGATTGAATTCCGCTGCTTAATTTCTTCGCTTTGAGACCCTGGGTGAATTATTTCAGTAGTGAGTTATTAACATTCTGTTGTGCAGAATAAAGGGTGATAGAAACCCTGGCATAAGCGTTGTCCAGCACATACAAGATGCCCATGAAGTCTGGGAACATCAATAACTTAATTTTTCGAACTGAAGTTGTTCTCTCGATAACATTACATATGGCCTATGTGTCCAGACCTTTGAGAATTCTGAAAATCGTTATACAAGTTTTTAAGTGTTTTTTTAAAAATATTTTTTCTTTCTAATGACTGGAAATCTGGCATCACAGTGCAGTTGGCTCCAATTCTCCCCTGGGAATGACCCAGAATACCTAATTTAAGTTCTCTTTCTGCTTGCTATCTGTGTTACCTCTCCTGGTCTCACTTTTTTTTTTTTTTTTTTTAACACCTGTAAAATAAGTATAAGGCTATTAGGGAAAGGAAGGGAATTAACAATTGCTACGTGGTAGTCCCACAAATACTTGGACAGTTTTGGATTTTGGATTTTTTTAATACTAGGTCACTTCATTTCTTTCCAGTTATTTTTCACATGTTCTAGACACCTTTTTGGTTGCTCTTTAAATGTGTTTGTGGATTAATGTCCTTCAAATATGGTACCTGGAAGTGACTTCTTTTTTAGTCAAAGGCTGAATTTCAAATTGTTCATGTTTTCTTTTGAATTTTGATTCTGCTACCTAAAGTGGTCTTTGTGTCATTAACTTTAAGAAGCATACTTCGTTTTTTCATTCCAATACTTTGATATAATGTTGATTAAACTGAAGGGCCAAGAATGCCTGCCATTGGAAATTTCTTTGTAAATTGATTTCAGTTTGTTAATGCTCTTTGTCTAAGGTGGCTTTGCTGTCTGTAATTCCACCTACCTGAACTCTGGGCCAGCCTTAGTTCATTCTCATCATGGCAAATAATCCTATTATATTACAGCCTTTGTTAGATACCCTTTAAGGCTCTAATCGAACATGTTTTTACCATCTTCCTTTCCGAGTAGTAACCTTGCCAATAAAAGTAAATGCCATTTCTCTGGCAAAACGTTCTTAGTGGCTCTGTGCTAGTGCTTAGTGACTGTTGTTTTTCCTCTGGTGCCTGATGAACTCTGTTTAGCAAGTGACACAGATTTTACCTTCACTTGTCATCACTGTGTTGCCTATAAGTGTGTGAATCTCCTGGCATTTTATAGATACAAAGAAAATGCAGTTCCAGGATTATGTTTAAAATTATCTTTAAATATGTATATAACTCCAGAGATTTAAACTAACTTAAAAACAGTGACTGTTCTCTCTTCTCCGTCTTGGCTGTAGTAGCTGGGGAAGAGCTAGGAGCAGAAGTGGCATTTGAGCTAGCAGAGGGGACAGGAAGGGACATCCATCCCTTCCAGGTACCTACGCTGAGTGGTATTTTTTATCTACATTATTGCTCAAAATACCTTCTTAAGATCAGTATTGTTACCCATACATTTATGATAAGAGTGAGTCCTACAGAGGCTAAACAACTTATTAAAATAACATAACTAAATCTCAGACCTAAAATTCTTACCTAAATAGTGTTGTGAGTTATTAAGATTCTGGTCCCAGAGATTATGTTCATTCTCCGAGATAATCCTGTTTTGTTTTGTTTTTCTTTCCAGCTTTCTATGTATTGTCTCCATACTTTAATCGCATTACTTAGGTATTTAAATATTTAAAGCCAAACATCTTACACCAATTTGTTAGTAGTATTTAAATAAATGAGTTTCATCAGTTCCTCCTAAACATTACACTCGGGCATTTTTAGAGTTGAACATGACATTTAATGATGTGCCTATTCATCACGTATAGGGGCCCATCCACCACTTCCTGTGCCCTTGATCCTGTCATCAGGCTGCTCTTTCTTTCTAAATCACCTTCAACCATCCCCCCAGTTTTAGGGGGACAGAGTAGCTTTTACATCCATGCTAATAAAAAGTTTTAATGTAAAATGAGGAAAGGCAAAAAAATGAGATGACAGACTCAACTGTTTAGGCTAAGTGTGCTGGCTATAAACACTTGGCATTTGTAGCCAGCACATTAAAAAAAAATGTTTCTCTCTTAAAATGTCATTTGGAAATCTATTAATAACTTAATATGTGATTGTACCCAGGTTAGGACTTGGCTAATACTTTCTTTCTTGATTTTTCTTTATGATAGGACACAAGTCCTCTGAAATCGATGGCAGGCATAGGGAACTTCATGTCCTTGATTGTTCAACACAGTCCCACCTACTATATGAGTTAGCCCTAAACCAGAGAAAAGTCGTAGCTGAAACGGACAAACGGGATGTCCCATCCCCTCGGTATGTGCCTTCAGAGTTGCCGGGAGGTAGAGGTTGACTCCGTGATGTAATATGTGTGGAGTCAAGCTGAGTGTTTGCCATGCTACAGCAAGCGAATGGAGACATTCACTTGGGGTAAGACAAATGGCATTAAGCAAGAAAACACACCATGAATTGCAAATGGAGCTGAGTTAATTTGTTGCTACAGTCGTGTTGCCCTACTGTTAAATGAAGGCTGTGTAATTATCTTGCTGGCAGAGATAATGTCAAAACCTCATTTCTCCTTACATGCCTCGTTTTTACATGGGGGCTAATTGAGCTGCAAGGTGACAACTGATTATATATGGCTATCGCCGCGTCCTCTTGCTCAATTCGCCAATAACATTACTCTTTTTTTAAGTGCGGATGCTTGTCAGATGTTAAGGAATTAAAACAACTTTCTGAACTGTTTTCAGTCATTTGCAACATTCTTTTCTGTCTGTACATTACTTGAGAGGAAATTATCTTTTTCATATATACTTTAAAACTTTCTCTCCATTTTTTCTGACAGCTGTAGTTAAAGGAGACAGCAATACCAGTTCACTTTGTATTTTGTAGAACATTTGAGTTATGTTCAGGTAAAAGGTGTTTGTTTTCTGTTTTTTCATTTCTGGGAATTTAGACTTGTTTAGGTATTGAAAATAGATTGTCAGAAGTTCAAATAATAGGAGGAAAGTACTTTGTTCATCCAAGTCAATTAATTAAAATTGAGCTTTTTTTTTTTAGCTATTTAGGTCTGTACTCACTATTAGCACTATTAGCCTGTACATCTCTTATATCTTACTACCATGGTAGGTCTTTTTTTTTTTTTTTTTTTAAGGTGAAAAGGCAGTGCTTTATTTAAATATGTTTTTAGTGATTTTGGAGAGGAAGAGAGAGGGAGAGAGAGATAGAAACATTAATGATGAGAGAGAATAATGTATCGGCTGCCTTCTACACGTTCCCCCCCCCCCCCACTGGGGATTGAACCTGCAAACTTGGGCATGTGCCCTGACCAGGAATTGAACCATGACCTCCTGGTTCATGAGACTGAAGCTCACCTTTGAGCCACATTGGCTGGGCTGCTTTATTTTTCCAGTGACCAAAGGAAGCAGGTGTGACATGGGTTAAGTTGAAAAATCTCATCCAGAAGTTTTGGTGTCTGGTATTAGTTTGGGAGTCTTAGATATTGATTACCTCAGCAATTTTTAACCTTTGGGCGGGGCCTGAGAATTTGCATTTCTTTCTTTCTTTCTTTTTTTCCCCTTTTACGTTGACAGGTCTTCCTGGAAATAAAGATGCTTGTTTAGCTTAGATCCAGTGTCACCAATTGTGGCTCAGCCCACGAGGAGGCAGCATCTTGTACAGTGAAGTTTTCTACTTGTTAAAAATCTGAAGGATTAACCAGTTTTTCTGGTTGTTGATGTCCCCTGAATACCACTTGACACAATTCGTTATCTCAGGGAAAACACTAATAGTGGCGGAGAACTGTAGTTCACATACTGGGGCAAGCACTGCCCTGTTGGGGAGCCTCGCAGTTGAGTGCTCCAACCCAGGTCTATGAGGATTTCTTAAAATGCCTGGAAGGGAAACCAAAAGATGTCGCTCTCTGAGAGGAGCTCGTCTGTCAGTTCTCCCAAAGCACCGAGGTGGTCTGTTACTTCGGTTGGATTTATACTTCACCTGCTTCCCGAACAGATGTGCAGTTACGCAAGGTAGACTTCTCACCATGGGAAGATTTATGGTTAAGTAAAAGAAATGAGTCCTGTGAATGGGTTTACATATTTCTGAATCACACACAGTAACTATAGCATTGACAATAATAATAATAACAACAACAACAATAACAATAACAATAATAGCCCTGACTGGTTTGGCTCAGTGAATAGAGCATCGGCCTGCGGACTGAAGGGTCCCAGGTTCGATTCCGGTCAAGGGCATGTACCTTGGTTGCGGGCACATCCCTGGTGGGAGGTGTGCAGGAGGCAGTGATCGATGTTTCTCTCTCATCGATGTTTCTAACTCTCCATCCCTCTCCCTTCCTCTCTGTAAAAATCCAATAAAATATATTTAAAAATAATGATGATAATAATGCTCAGATGGTGGCACCTCTGAAAGTTCCGTGACTTCTTCCCTGTAGTTGTCACCTTTCAATATTCCCAGAGAGCAGGCTGTACTGTAGATAGGGTGCAATCAGTCCCCAGGCTTGTGGCCTTGTTAACGGAAGCTCAGAGATGCTCAAGTAAGACAGGGGCTGGCTGTTTTGTACCACAGGCTGCTGTGACTTTTGGGGTGCAGGGAAGACTGGGCTGCCCCGACTGGTGACCTCATAATTTCCAGAAGCAGGTGGAGGTGACAATTATAGCTTCGGCCACTCTCTTGAACTTTCTGTAGTCAGGTGATGAATTGCAAATGGCTGGACCCTGTGCACAACAATAAACTCAAATAAATCTTCAATGTGTAATAATGACAAGACGGAGAGAGTGGCAGCTATAACAAGGCTTCTGTTGTCACCCACGTTGCTGCAGCCTTGAGATCCATCATTATCGGCCCGGGCTCACTCCGGAGCCGGACAAGAAGGTCCGAAGAAGGATGAGTTGTTTGCGCTGAAGCGTCCAGTTGGTCCCATCTGGACGAGAGTAAATGGGATTTTTTTTGCCTGTTCACTAGGCCAGAGCTGTCCATCATTTCAGGCAGGTATCTGATCACTTCCTGCTGGGGGACAATATGGGTTTGCGCTGCTTGGTTCTCTCCCGATAGTGCAGGGTAGCATTTGTGAAAGCTTTTGCATACTTTTCAGTGACATACAAATGCAGTCCTGTCTTACGGGACCCAGCTAGTGATATTTTTCAGTGCGGACGAATGACTTCTCAAATGAGAACATAATTTTAATACAGCCTGTGTCAAGTTGAAATCTGTGCCTTGAATCATGACATTTTGTTGAATAATAAGGTATATTTTCTTCAGCTTAATATAACCCACTATTAATTTTGAAACTCATGTAGACAATACAAAAAATTGTAGGACCTTTAAAGTTATTTTTAAAGTATTACCTAAATTCCCTAAATACTTTACTATTGATATATATGTGTGTGTGTGTGTGTGTATACATATATATATATAGTCTTGATAATAATAATTTACCTGTGATACTTCTGTCAAAATTAACTGAATACTGTTTGATTTAAAATAAAGCCATATTCACTTGAATGGCAGTGATCAGATAAAATATAATATTATTTTTGGATTGATTATTCTACCCTAGAGTCATATCAAGTTTTTAAAAATAAAGTTGGAACATTCATTCATGAAGACCGTATATTTATGTATTTTGTATGTTGTAACTATTGTGATTATTATGTTTTTAAAATGAATATTTAGTAGCTGATAGGTGGCTGACTTCCTTTTCTATTAGCCACAGACATCATTAATAAAGATCACATTTTCTTAGTGTGTTTTTTATTACTATTTATTCTATTTATTTTCTATCCTTTAAAGGAGAAGATCCTATAGTGATTTCCTTACATTTTAGATCTGGTGTTGGTCTTTAAGAAAAGCACACTCACTAGTAATAGACAAGTGGGACCTTTTGGTCCTAGTTGCTTGTGATTTATGAGACTCTTATGGCTATTATCACCTAAATATATATTCTTAGCTAAACCGATAATGCCATCATTCAGATTCACTTTAACTCCTGCGATGACGAGAAGGAAAGACCACTGAGGTTTCCCTTTCTCCAAATGCAGGCTCATTCGATTCAGGCAGCCAACACGCCATTGTTCATTGCATCTTCCCTTCCTTATCCACTGTCTGGCCTCCGGGCGTGGGACACATGGACATGCCTGTGCATTTTAGCGTCTTGATGGAATAACCACTTCCAGCTTCCAAGCCAAGCACATCGTGCTTCATCTCTGCAGACCTCGCATCCCTGTAGTGGCCACATGTCAAGAACACTGTTCTCCCACGTTGGGATTTAGGCCATTTGTTTTCGGACCGTGGGCAGCTTCCACCTATTTTTGGAAACCCCTTTGTGGCCTGATCATTGGCGGTGACATAATTGATGGTGGCGCCGGAACATGGGATGCTCCATCACTGTCCGGCAAAACCCTCGCTGTCCACGGAGTCCTCCCCTCGGCCCCTGGTGGCTCCTGTCATTCCCTGCCTGCCTGTGGAACAGGTAAACAATATGAAATTCACATAAGGCCACATACACCTTCAGCAAGATGCGTTCCTAACTTCAGTGACGTAACTATGCTTTGAATAGTGTCTGTATGCCTGTGGATTTGTCATATGCAGCTGCCTAAGAATCTAACGAATAGCAATCTGTTGAGGTGTCTCCCACATTTATGACGGCGGAGGGTTCATTGGGGTTTCAGTAGCTAAAAGTAAGGCATATGAAGTTTTACTCATATACACTGGTTGAGCTATTAGTACGTCAGTATTTTCTGTAGGTATTTCACATCTAGATGTACGACTTGTAGTTGTGTCAGAATGAGATATTATTTAAGGATTTATCCAAATTTCTTAATAAAGCTCTTGGCATTTAATGCTGAGAAATAATACAAATGGCATCTAAGACTATGATGGCTGAAAATTTATTTAAGTGAAAATAGATGATATAAATGATTAGTTATTTTGTAGCCTTCAAACATTCAAGTTATTTTACGAGTAGCCTTTGACCCCGTACAATTGAGTAACTAACTCCTAACTGAATCCTAGCCTTCCCCTGATAAAGTGGGTTCAAAATAGCACTGTTTCTGCAGTATTTTACCAGGTTAATGAGTATAAACTGTTACATGATCTCTGGCACACTGTTTCTAAGAAGTATTAGACATTATTGTTCAGATACAACAGTTGTGTTCCTGTTTCTCACTTTTCAGATCAGATTGCTAATCTGGTTGGCAGAGGGAACTTTTGAGGTGCTGTTTCCAGGGTTACAATGGAAAGGAATAGTCTTGAACTTCAAATGCACTGACCTAGAGCAATGGTCCTCAAAGTTCTCTGGGCATCAGAACCATCCGAGGGCTTCTTACACTAGAGGTTGCTGGGCTCCCCGCTCCCCAGATTTCTCATTCAGAGGGGCTGGAGTACGTCTGAGAATGTGCAGTTCTAGCAAGTACCTGAGTGATGCTAATGCTTCCAGGGACACTGACCAGCGAGACTGCCCTTGGCTGACATGGGGGTGAGATGAACTAGTCTGTGGGCCCCCCCTACACCTCCCATTTGTCACCCGCTATTTGGTGACATTGGCGCCAAGTAGAATGCCCATGTGTCTGCAGAGAGCGGAGACTGTTTACTGCCCAGAATCCTTCCTCTGTTTCTGACCTGATCAGATTTATACTCCGGACTAGTCCAGGCACCCCATGTTTTACTTAGGATTAATGGAAATGTCATGTTTTGTTTTCTTAAGAAGTTGGGGTACTAGAATGATTTTGATCAAAATAAAATGTTATTTCAAATTATGAACTTTTTAGAGATTTGTAATATAGTTGTATGTGTGTGAAACATTACCTGTCCATGTAAGCAAAAAATTACCCATAACGTAAATGTTTGTATGCTATGTGATTACAGTTTACTAATCATGTAATTGCACATCTTAATTGTCACACATCTTACTTGCTTCCCTATATGTATGTAAATAATTATACTAATATAACATATCACTATAAAAATGCATCCAACCCTAGCCGGTTTGTGCAGTGGTTCTCAACCTTCTGGCCCTTTAAATACAGTTCCTCATGTTGTGACCCAACCATAACATTATTTTCGTTGCTACTTCATAACTGTAATGTTGCTACTGTTATGAATCGTAATGTAAATATCTGATATGCAGGATGGTCTTAGGTGACCCCTGTGAAAGGGTCGTTCGACTGCCAAAGGGGTCGCGACCCACAGGTTGAGAACCGCTGGCTTAGTGGCTAGATCATTGGCCTGCAGACTGAAAGGTCCCAGGTTCCATTCCATTCTGGGCACGTGCCTGGGTTGTGGGCTTGATCCCCAGTAGGGGGTGTACAGGAGGCAGCCAATCAATGATTCTCTCATCATTGATGATTCTATCTCTCCCTCTCCCTTCCTCTCTGAAATCAATAAAAATATATTTTTAAAAATGCAGTCCATTATCATAGGCATCTGATTGCTCATACCGAAGATATTTGCTCATTAAGATCATATAAAGCAAATGGTCACTGTTGTTTGGCTAATAGAAGCGAAAAATAGTTTAAAGTCACATTAAAAAAAATATTTCCAGTTCTAAGTCAGCTACTTTATTTTTGGAAATAAATATAACTCTGTGGGTTTATGTTTCTGAAGCAAGTTATAAAACACTTTTATTTACCAATAGATTTTTGCTCAGTTTTTTGTTGTTTTTTAAACCAAAAAGGCAACAAGAAAATATGACTTTCAGTTGTGGATGACTATCCATCACTGAAAAACTTACAATGGTGTGTGTTTAACACTGTCTTAGATGGTGTTATTTTTTCACTTGGTGATAATTGGCCTTTCTTCATGGAAATCACAACTTTGAGGGCAGTAACTGTCTACTTTATCACGACTGTGTCCCTGCGGTCAAACCACTGGCCAGCACTGAACAGGTGTCCATAAGTATTTGGTGAATAAATAAATAATAGCAATTGTTGTTGTTGCCTTTTATTGAGCAGCTAATGTAGGGTAGGCCTTTGGCTAGGTATTTGTTTATGTTGTCAATCGTCATCACAGCCTATAGAAATACATATCCTTAATCACCAAGGAGCCTGAGGCTTGGGGAGATTAGCCTCGTCACATCTCACAAGCGAGGGGCCCTTGTCTTTGCCACAGAAGCTAGGTTCTTGCCACTGAAGCAGGCTGCCTCAAAGTCTCATCTCCTGGTGGGGTATGGGAGGAGCGTTCAAGGGAAGAAGGATGGAGCACTTATGAGATTGGCATTTATGAAGATAGGAAACGGAATTATGCTACTGAGTTTTGAATTGATTGGTCTTTTGTGCAAAATATGGCTCTGCTAGTGTATATTTGACACAGAAATAAATTATACGTCAACTCCAAAAAAGAAAGGAAACAAAGTGGGAAGCAGACGGTTATTCCTTGCAGAGCTCTCCCATTGGAGAAGCAATCAGAAGGGAATGAGGTTTGATTTTGTTTGCACATCATTTAGAGCAACTGGCATCCAAATAAAGCATGATTTTTGCACGCTGCTAACCTGTGAACCTAAGTGCAGTGACAGTTTTCGGTCATTAAACGTTTCCTGTTTTCTAGCTCCCATGAATTTGCATAGGACCAGTTAGCTTTTAGGTTCACTGGCCGATTCAGAAATCCTCATGATTTGTACGTATCCCTTAATGATTTATCTAAACTAGATCTTTTTTTTTATTCTCCTGCCTCACTTCATCTGTGTAGATACATTGTCCTCAGGAGTGTGAGTGACCAGGAAGTGCTTATTGCATAAAGAATGAATGAACAGATTAATGAACGAATGACTGGAGGCCATGCGCACTTCACGATTTCTCTCTGAGCAGCAGCTGCGGGCGCTGTAATTCAGATGCAAGGGTAGCAGTCATTTGTATCATTAGGGGGAAGACGGGAAAGGAAGACATCAAATCAAAATAAACTTCTCGTGGGATGCGGATCTTTCTTTACTCAGTAGCTGAAATATTGTAAATGCTCCGGGAGCTTTTTCATCCCGAGGCAGCATTTACCATCTGCATTTCCCAAATGTTCGCCATGACTGACAGTCCTTAAGTACCTACTCTAATATCGGACGCAAGAGCTATGGGGTGGGGTAAAGGGGGAGGGGAGTCCTTACCCTGGAGGGAAATAGAAATATGTATTAAATTGGAAAAATATCTTGAAGTGTGTATCTGAGTTACCAGCCATCATTTGGCCATTAATTGAGATAAATTAAAACAAACCTCGCATGGAGCCTGGTGCAAAATGGGGGCTTAGTAAATGGTGCTGTAGTGACACTCAGAGCTGGGGGGCCTCAGCCAAACTTAAGGATTTTGAAAAGAAGGTGTGTAGATACTATTAGAAAGAGCTTGTGCAGAAGGAGAAAAGGAACAGGCCATTGTATACTTGATTAGGACAAATGATTAGGAGAGGATTCTAGAGTAAAGGGGGCAGCCAGAAGCCATGTCTACTCCCCACCTGCACCCAGCAGCCAGCTGCAGGGCTGGCCTGACCACAGCGCGCTGCATACTTCCTGTGCACCTGTCTGTTTCCTTCCGCTGTCTTTCCTTCCCTCCTTCCTCTCTCCTTCCCTCCTCTCCCCTTTCCTTAAAATGCAATTTAAAGCGCTCTGGAACCCTTTTGTGATTGGACCCTAATCAATTGTGCTTTCCCTATCCGTCATGCAGCTGAAGTATACTGGTTCTTTTTTTAAAAAGTTTAAACTCCAGAAACTTTTTAATTAAAAAAAAAAAAACACACAAAACCCTCCAAAGGAATGTAATTCTAATTTCGATATTGAACAATTTTAGTTTGTATCTGATATGCTAATATTTATCTTAAACTATTGCTATGTCCAACGTATTAACCAAAACTAGGTGATTATAATAAAAGTAGTGACTGTTTAAAAAAATGCAGTCAGCATAGATGTGTCTGCATTTAGCGTTTACAGAAATACGTTTCTAGATAAATTATAGAAACAATCCAAGAAAGCAAGCCTTTCGGGTTATCTGCTGCCATTGTTTCCTATGCATTGAAGCCCTCGCCATGGCCATTACTATAAAACGTTCCCTAAGTACATAAAGGCTCTGATCGTTAAGATTTTTATTGCCAGCCACACATACAGAGCTGCAAATTGCCTTGTTTCAGATTTATTATGTATTACTCCAGAAATTCTATAAAGATCAAAAGAACTGATTACAATGTTGACCTTTGCATTAACTCATCTGAATTTAAATTCAAGTGTTTGATTTGGGAAAATAAGTCCATTTATCATAGGTCTGCTACTGAGGGGATTGTGCCGCCCTGATTGGGAGTGCTGAGACCAAATTTATTTATTGAGCGTAGGCCTGAAAATTGTTTGTAGGACAAGAGGAACAAAATCTGACCTGCCATTGTGGAGTGCCCAGGGACCAATGTGGACATTGCCCTTTTCAGATCTCAAGTAGTCACTCTGTTTCAACCTTGTTAATCTCCAGGTAGTAAATTGAACAAATATATACTCTTTTTCAAAAATATAAACCCTTCTTTGACTTAAAATTAATGGTCCTCCTTTTATTGAGAAAATAACCATTTTCAACGTAAACTTGACATTTTTGGAGGATTCTTGCAATGCTTCTCATTCTGAAATTAAATTAGTCTTTACATTATGAATTTGATGAATTTGAACTTACACTTGTCAATGTGTGTGTGTGTTTTCTGGATTACTAAGGAAAAACTGTTTGTAGTATTATCTTCCTCTCTAGAATTACAGATTTAATTACCATCCACTTATTTAAAGCTTCCATTTTCACCACACAAAAACTGAAATGTAAGCCCTTGCACTAGACCGACACCCACCCCCCAAATTGCATATCTCATCTGCCTGCAGGTGGGCAGACAGTTCTAGAAAGTGACTTGATAAAGCAGGGTCCGTGGCAGTCAGCACAAGGCATCAGCACGGATGTATCCCTAAACGACCATGACTTTTTAAAATATATATATATATTTTGATTTTTTACAGAGAGGAAGGGAGAGGGATAGAGAGTTAGAAACATCGATGAGAGAGAAACATCGGTCAGCTGCCTCCTGCACACCCCTTACTGAGTATATGCTCGCAACCAAGGTACATGCCCTTGACCGGAATCGAACCTGGGACCCTTTAGTCCCTAGGCCGATGCTCTATCCACTGAGCCAAACCGGTCAGGGCCGACCATGCCTTTTACATTAGGGTTCAACACTGTGACATGGAGAGATGATGGGCATACCTTGGCCTGCAATAAATGGAAGACCCTGTTGGTGAGAAAGCACACGTGCTGGGCTAGGATTTATGTCCATCTTCATATGTAAGGTTCAGCGCTTCTCCTTATGTGGTTAACGCTCCAACTCAAGTCCCGGTCTGAGTGGAGAGGCCAGGGAATCACTCATTTGCTGAGTTTCAATGGACAGATTGAGCAATTACCTAGACCCTTGACATTGTCAACGCGTTTGTCCGGAGACATTCATGTGCTACAGATGGGAAAAGGTAACATGGCAAATTATTTACCCATAAAATCCGGTAAAATAAAACTAAAACAATTAAGTAACCCCTCAGGCCATTAGTGAGTGATTCTATAAACACAAGAACAGAGTATTTCTCAAGCTAATAAAGTGAATTCTGCCTCCAAAATAAACACCAGACCACATAACAACATTATTTTACTAACCCAGATGATGACTATAGGATGAAATTTCTCTATTATGGTCAATTGAAATTCTTGGAATAATCCAAATTATTGAGTAGAAAAGTTGTATTTACCAAATTAATGTAAATATCTCCTTTTTCTCTAATTTGGTCTAAATGGGCATTGAAGTTCTAAATGATTTGGTTTTGTTCTTTCATGAATTTGATTCTCTTGTACCCATACCACTGTTTTCATTTATTGTAATGATGATTCTTTCACTTCTTATATTTTAACTAGTGGCCCAGTGTATGAAATTCATGCATGAGGGGGGGAGGGTTTCCTCAACCCAGCCTGCACCCTCTCCAATAAGGGACCCCTTGGGGGATGTCTGACTGCAGGTTTAGGCCTGATCCCACAGGACATCCCTCTTGCAATCTTGGCCCGCTGACTCCTAACCGCTCACCTGCCTGCCTGCCTGCCTGATTGCCCCTAACCTCTCTGCCTGCCTGCCTGATCACCCTCAACTGCCCTCCCCTGCCAGCCTGATCTTTCCCCCAACTGCCCTCCCCTGCTGGCCTGATCTCACCCTCAACTGCCTTTGTCTGCCTGATCGCCCCTAACTGCCTCTGCCTTGGTCCCACCACCATGGCTTTGTCCAGAAGGAAGTTGGAAGTCTGGAAAATGGCCAGTCAACCTGATCTAATTAGCATATTACCTTTTTATTAGTATAGATATTTTGAGTAGCATCAAGATATTTTAGTAGTGCCCAGCCAATGTGGCTCCATGGTTGAGTATTGATATGAACCAGAAGGACACGGTTCAATTCCTGGTCAGAGCCCATGCCCCATTTGCAGACTCGGTCTACAGTGTAGGACATGCAGGAGGCTGCTGATCAATGATTCTCTCTCATCATTGATGTTTCTATCTCTCTCTTCTCCTTTCCTCTCTGAAATTAATTTAAAAAGTATGTATTTTTTTAAAAAAAAGATTATAGTAGTGAGAAGGTGAGGTGGGTGGTAGTGGACGGAGTTTTGTATACAGAGTACCCATGTTCATACGACAGCCACTGCTTTTGAGGAAACTGTGTTCTTAAAGACAAACATATACATGTAACTATCATAGGACAGTCTGTTACATGATAGAAGAGAAATACAGGAATTCAAAGTGGAGAGAGAAATTACCTCTGTTGTGTGTGGCCATAGAAGCCTTCAAGGTCTTTCATTATTTTGTGTAAAATCAAAGAAAGCAAGTGTGTGTGTGTGTGTGTGTATACGTGGGAAGAGGAGCGTTCATTCTCTGTATGACTTCAATACCAGGCATTCACATGGTCTGCTAATTTAAGTTTCTCTTAGGCTCTCAGAATTGGCAAATCAGCTGTAAAACATTCAATTTAGAGACCATTATTACAGATAAGATACTTAACTCTATTTTATTTAAACTCATGACCTTTACACTAATTGAAAAGCATCAGGAAAGCAGCAGCCTGTGTAGTCACTAATAATGTCTTTGTGGAAATTACTGACTTTGGTTTTGTGATGTAGGCTGGCTACCATGTAGTTTCAACTTCATCTGTAAAGTAACTTCTTTATAAGTCAGGGTGTGGTGAATATTAAATATGCACCTGCATTTCTGATATGCTTGTGAGAAGCTACTGCTCTGATTTTTATCAACCCTAACCAAGACTGTTTTGAGGAATTCACTGGAAGGATAATAATGGCCCCAGGAATCAACTTCTCCGATTGCTTCAATCCTCAGTTTGCACACCCTCCCAGATTCCACCAACCCTACAAAAGCCCTTAGTCCTGCTACATCTACTGTAATAGTTATTGTCATGTCATTACTGAGATTATATCTTGCATTAAACTTTAAGACAATACATACACAGCATGATAGATGACACTGATCTATGTGCTTTACAGATTATCTCGTTTAATTCTCATAGCACCTATAAAATAGGTCTTATTTGTACCCCCATTTTATAGACGAGGCAGTTGAGTCTGCCATAAGACTAACTGAAAGGTGGACGAATCGTGGTTTGGACTCAGGTGAGCTGGCCCCAATACCCACGCCCTTAACCATTTAATGCTTTTTCTGTGCCTAAGAATAGCATTATATGGGGAAAAAGGAGAAAACTGAGGAACGTCCTGAGTTCTCGTTTATGTTGTTAAACCTGGTGGATGGTCTCTCCTCTATGATGGCTGCACTGGGACAGCAGAAATCACTGCTGGGACTCCTTGTTGATTTGTTTTCTCACCTTATCATGACAATGATGTCTTTGTCACAATCGATCTTACAACGTGCAGACTGAAAAATGTGGCAGACATTATGCGGAACTTTGCTGTGAAACAGTAGATAAGCTTACACTAGTAAAGTCTGGAATGCTTTACTTTTTGCTTTGGATCAAATGGAAAGGTGTTTTCATCTGTTGCAAGGTGAGGATAAGTCTTCTGTTTATGAGTGTCTTCAAAGGGCGGTTGCCATTTCGTAAATGTAGTGAGGCACAAGAAAACGTGGCTTCTTTAATTAGTACATTTTATATCTCAGAAGTTTCCACAATTGGAAAGGCAGGAAAAATAAATATGCAGTTCAGAAAGGTATGTGCACAGCTGATAATGCTCTGATAAAGTGTCAAATAATGAATACAGGGAGATAGTTGTTTTATGAAAGCTACTGATCATGTAATTCCGAGTAATTTAAGCAATTTATCACTAAGTGCTCAGTTTTCCTAGTCTGCTTCCTTTCTTCAAGTTTTTAATGTACATCGTAGAATTTTTGCCCAAAAGTTATGTTAATAAGTTTATGGTATCAGTTGTGATTGCTGACTATCATAATTATCTTCACTGCTATGTAACCCCCTGACCTCTTTGACTACAAATAAAAAAATAAAAAAATCACATGTACCAAGCTTTTCCCTGTGTTGAAATTCTCATTAGGAATGCAAACTGTTGAGTATCTTTTTGTTTGTTTGTTTTTAAGTCCCATCCTTAATATAGAACAGATTCTGAATAAGCTGAGCTCCAACAAGAAAACATTTTTTTAGATTCTGTTCTATATATGTGACTTTTTTTTAACTTTTGCAGAATTGTGAGAAATTGGAGGGGAGGCTTCAAAACACTCATTAGAGTTTTTCTTTATTATCTGAAATTCCTTTACGTAGTTGAACGATACCTTTAAAAAACGTTTTGAGTGTCCAGGGAGATGAGAGGGTTTTTATAAACAAGTTCCCAGCATTGGCTGCGTCCCATGCGATACGTTTCAGGCCAGTAACCAGGGCCCCTGCAGGTCAGGGTGGCAGTCCCAGTGGTGTCCCATGTGCTGGGGGTTATCTGGGATGTCAGCCAGCTCACCCTGGGAACAGTGGTGAGCAGGCGAGATAATGGGATAGAATTCTGAAATGAGGATTGAAATAGACTGGAAATGGTCACAGGTGAGAACAATAACTTTTAAAAATAAGTGTTGTCACCTTTTGACATCATTAGGCATATTTGGTAATAACTTTTAATGGGGTATATTTTTTAAGTGGCTAGATTGGGTAGCGTACAAAGTGAATCATATGTAATTTTATGTTGGAATAGATAAAGAAGAAATTACAAATTCTACTACACACACAAGATTTTTATTCATAGGGAGCTACAGAGCAAAAAATGGGAAAATTGTTTTTCTCTTCTCTATTATGATTAGTAAATTAACATTACCTAATACTACTAAGGTTTCAACTTCTTAAGGTTTGGATATAAAATTACTTCTACCCAAACACAGGTGCAATAATGTAGAAATCTTTAAAAAGGCTTTGCTATATTATATTTCCGGGATAGTATCTTCATAAACAATTATTCATGCCTTTTTTAAAGTCACGTGTGTTTTAAAAGTTTTTTTAAATTCGGTCTTTCTTTGTACTTCTCCACGAAGTCAGTTTGCCATACCTAACTATACTCTTAATTTTGAGAAAAAGTGTGTGTGTGATGAATCTCCAGGAAGTGTTTGTTTTTAAATGTAATTGTGAATTGCTTGATATGAACTGATTAAGATAATTCAACTATCATGGCATATAAATTAGCATTTTGGAAGAGGTGTGGATTTTGAGTGTAATGAAGTAGGTTGCAGTGGGATGAAATTATAAAGTATTTCAGACCATGGTTTTCACAGTGTGTTTACTACTTTGCATGGTCTGTGTCCACAATGGACTTTATATACATATGTGGATATGTCCTTATTTGCCTGAAGCTCACAGCCCTGTGAGCATCATCGATGAGTGATTTAGGAAGCCATGGTCAGCCAGCAGAGGCCACTCACAGCTCGCTGCTAACACTGGGAAAGTGAAACTCCTACTTCAGTCACTATGGGCCCTCACTCTGAGCTGGTTCATCTTTAATCTCTTACTCCAGAAGAAATTATGGCACGGGGCAGTATGACAAAATGGTGTTGCCGTATTTGATTCTGAATTATGTAGATTATTCTTTCCTATGAATGCATTTAGATCATTATTAGTGTATACCGGAAATGAGAATGTGTGCACTTATTAGAAGTATTATTATCCTAATAGGCCAATAATTCTAAATTCTTAATTATTAGTGCTGACTTATTTTAATTGGGAAAACAACTGTTTGAAGATTTAAAATAATCACATTGTTTACTCTTAGATGAAAAACACAGTTGCTAACGTTATGTTGCATGTGTGTGTCTGTGCATATTTCTAAACTGTCACCAGCTTAGCAGCATTTGCATTTGGACGATTCTTTGAGAGAAAGATGTGAGCTACTGTCACATGAGAATGGCCTAAGACCACTCCAGATCCCCCACTCTGTCTTCACTGGCTGCTTCCCGGAGGCAGTTGCAAGGTTAGCACCTGCCCGTGGCCACGCAGGACTCCTGCTGGGAAGGCTAATCCCCAGGTGACAGGAGAGCCCTGTGCTCACTGGGCTCCATTCCCTCTGATTTCTTTCTTTCTGGTTCTTTAGGAGAAACCTCCTGGTATAAGGTGTAATCTCACATCTGCACTGATGCCTGCTTTTGAAGGAAAACATGGCCCTCGACCTCTGATGTTCAAGCTCCTGCGCATCCTCGCATTAGGAACATGTTGACTCCTCTCTGGCTCAGTTTTTCCGTGTTTTGCCTCTTTGGCCTCGGGGACGAGTAGCGGAGCCATCAGTCATTCTCGTCAGTCTGTCCCTAACACGGGCTGACAGCCCTGTTTGAGCCACCAGCTCGCTATGCTTACCACCGCCCAGGGCTACCCGAGGGTCACAAGGAAGGAGCACAGTGTTCTAGGATGGAGATCTCCCGAGAGCATAAAGTCACCCTCCCCTTCCCCCATCCACAGGGGACATGTTCTAAGACCCCTGGTGGGTGCCTGAACCCGCAGATAATACCAAACTCTATACATGCTGTACATCCCTACCTATGATAAAGTTTAAATTATAAATTAGGCACAGTGTGAGATTGTAATAGTAAAATTGGGCAATTAAAATACACTGTGATAAAAGTTAATGTGAATGTGGCCTCTTTCAATACCTTACTGTCCTGTACTCACCCTTCCTACAGTGATAATGTGAGATGATACAGTGTCTGTCTGGTGATGAGCATAAGGGCGGGGAGTGATGTGGGCGTGGTGGTGTAGGTGTGGGGATGCAGCTTAGGCTTCTGTAAGTGGGACTGAACACAAGCACTTAGACCCCCTGACAGCCCATCCAAAGGGCAAAGGGATGATAACTCAGGTCCGCCCTGGACAGGTCAGCACCAGATTTCCTCCCGCTGCTCAGATCGGGGCGCGATTTAAAACTTACGAATTGCTTATTTCTGGAATTTTCCTGTAATTATTTTTGGTCCACAAGAGTGAAACTATGATAAGGGAGATTTGGCCTGCATCTCCTGTGGCCGTTCCCCAAACACAGAACACATGTGTTCAGTGTAATTGTCTCTGGTGTGTGGTGCCCTGTAGGGAGAGTAGTGGGCTATGAGCAGGACAACTGAGGGTCAAGTCCAGCTCTGTGCAGTGCTGTGATCCTGGCATGTGCCCTCACTTCAGGGAGCATCCGTTTCTGCATCTGGTATTTGAGAGTCATTGTCTGTGCACTGTAGCCACCTTGCCTGTCAACACTCCTTGTAGGTAGGCTAGAGCTATAAAAAATAGCAGTGTCGTTATCATTAATGACAATAATATTCCTACTATCTACATGCATTCTTGATAGCCATAGTGGTCATTATCACACTTTTCGTTGTTGGTTCATTTATGCTTACCTCCCTCCACGGAGGATTAAAGATTGCTTAAGAAACATATAACTGCCCAATTTGGAGCCCTTAACCTTCATTCAGGTTAAAAATCATCAGATTCACCTCCTGTGTTATATCCACTTCAGCATAATTTAGGTAACACGAAGGCCATGAATATAAGATGCCACATAGATCCTAAGAAGAGGTTTTTTTCCCTTAAAGTCTTACCATTGTGAGCTCTGCTGATAAGTACAAGATTGCTGATCAATATTGGTATATTAAAAAAAATATGAATGACGATGGAAACTTTGTATACCTTTCTGTAATGTTATTTGATTTTTAGAAGATTCCAAACACTGAGGCATTTTCTTAGATGGAAAACCAACTTACAGTGTATAAATTTAGTGGGGCCGTTTTTGGGATCTCAGGAAATTCAGTTGTCCTCAGAAATGATTGTCTTCCTTCATGAACAATCCTTTTATAGGAGGACGCTGTGTGTTGCTAAAACTACTGGTAAGTGAGGATTACGGTGACCCTTCCCTGGCGGCCTGCATCTCACACGCACACCATCACACCCAGGACAGTCTCTTGAAGCTGGTGAGGGGGATTGTGCCTGGTGCACTGTGTAAACCCACATTTTACTGTAATAGAGATCTAGACAAAGGATGTTAAAGTATGAATTTCTACATGAACTTACTGATACTTAATTCTTAAAAAATTACCTTGGAATTAGAGGGGTTCCTTAACGTAAACTTTATCATGACATCAAGAAGTTTAAACCCGGCTAGTGTGGCTCAGTGGTTGAGCATCAGCCTATGACCCAGGAGGTCACCATGCAATTCCCGGTCAGGGCACATGCCCGAGTTTTAGGCTCGACCCCCATGGGGGGAGGGGGCGTGCAGGAGGCAGCTGATCAATGATTCCCCCTCATCATGGATGTTTCTACCTTCCTCCCTCTCCCTTCTTCTCTCTGAAATCTAGAAAAAACATATTTTTAAAAAGAAAGATTAGTTCACTGTAACAGTGTAACTAAGATGACCCCTATTACCATGTACTACTTGTTATATAGCCAATTAGAAGGTGATTTTAGTCACACAGTAGGTAACTAGTAAGCGCCTGCTGAATTGTACCAAGTGGAGCATTTGGCTTTAGAACAAGGAGAGTTACTGCCTAAGGAGCTAGAGTAGAGAGAAGAATTGCGTTGGAGAGCAGGGATCGGACTAGGGAGTGCTGTGCGTGCATTGCTCGCTCGTTTTAATTTCACTCCCAGTGTCGAGCTCTGGACGGCTCTGGAATGGGAAACCTGTCACATGGGCAGCAGAGTCGGGCTTGGAGAGCTGGTTCAGGTGGACTGAGCTGGAGAGAGTGCATGCAGCTCCCTGCTCGGAGGGGGTTCTGTCTCCCTGTTCCCCCTACATCAGATACCTGCTTCATTTCCCTGTAATCTTGTAAGTGGGATCCCTTTGTGCTACCTGAGTCGTTGATTTTTTTTTTGCATTTGCCTTAACAGTAATTCTAAAGGAATTTTCACGTTTTTGTATGTTGCTTTAAAGGGAATTCTACTGTTATTTTCATAAACATCCCCATAGAGATTGTGCCTGTTGTGAATTGTGACCATTCTGCAATATTATATGTGAGAATAGATGACATGGGAAATATTTTATTTATTTTCCCAGCTACCTCATAACAACCTTTTCACTAACTTACAAAACTCAGGGCCCTCATTTGAAATACTTTAGCGAAACCTTTCTACTTGTGTATGGGGTTAAAAAGGTAACTATGTCACGCATTCATTTTAGCAGTTATTAATTAACATCACTTATTGCAAAATATTATCCGATTACCTTCTCAGGCTTTAATGTTGATCTGTGTGCAGGCAGCCGAGAAACTACCAGTTTCTCCGCCTCTGCTCTCCTCCCCTTGCTCCCGGCCCCAGGGTTGAAAGTCCTATTTTTAAGCCTGTTTCCTTTGAGTTGTTTTCCTTCATATCTGTCACTTGCGTTTGACTGACACGTTTTGTCGAAGGCACCAGGGGGCCTTCATTGCGAAGCCCGCTAAACTTTAAAGGCTGGTTTCTCTCTTCAAAGGCATGAAGTCAAACAAATGATGGAGCCGGGGACTGTGGGGTGGGCAACCTGGCAGGGCTCGGGCCTTGTCTCCCTCCAGCCTGGAGGCCCAGGCCTCTCAAAACTGAAAGCTCCCTGCTGACTCCGGCAATGTGGACACCGAAGAAGGTGAAATGCAACTGGAAACGAGAACAGAGTTGAAGAAAAGAAAGGATGATGGCTTCTGGCAAATATATGGAGACATAGCACTTCATTAGTTTACAGAGGGAATCTTAATTGTCAAGAATATGAGTGGAGTATCCCCATATTGAAGAAGAATATGAATGGAATATCCCCCATGTTGAAGAATATGAGTGGAGTACCCCCATATTGAAGAAGAATATGAGCGGAGTATCCCCATATTGAAGAATATGAGTAGAGTATCCCCCATAGTAAAGAAGAATATGAGTGGAATATCCCACATATTGAAGAAGAATATGAGTGGAGTATTCCCATATTGAAGAAGCTCTTTACCAATCCCAGAAGTCCGTTGTGGTTCAGTTGCCTGATTTGGGAAGTCAGATATTCGACTATCTAATTATAGAAGAATGGGATGGGATGCAGGAGATTCAATAACTATAAAGGGAAAATTAGATAAAGGCAACTGTTCTCTTTATCTTTTGAGGAAAATCCTGAAATTGGTGTTAATAATTTAGTGCTAGAAAGAATAATAAATTGCTTTTAATGTCTCTAATAAAATTGAAAAAAGTTATCATTTATATCATATAGCTAAATTTCCCACATTGGTACTTATGGATTTTATGAATTTTTATGGTACTTGTACACTGGTTATTAAATTTTCATTTTTAAGGTTGATAACTTGGTTATAAATAACAATAGCGAAAACTAAGACCCAGATGGTCTTTTAGCATTACAGTTTATTTCACCATCTAAAAAGGCTAGAAGTTGACATACACATAATGTTATCTAGAGACCATCCATCCCTTCCTAGCTTTGAGTATATTTGTTTTTCTATTTAATAATTTGTGTAATAAACATAGGTAATGAAAAGAAACATACCTATTTTATTGAGCAGTATAGTCACTATTGATGTAGTAATATTTAACAAATGAATCGTAAGAATTCAGGGCACACAGTGTGATGTCTACATTATCATCAGTAAATATTAGCTAATTATATAAATGATTATCTCCAGTGTTTTAACAAATAACAAGAATTGGATTGGATTAGACAGAATACCTGTTCCCTACCTAATCTTGTGGGATGAAGGCTATGTTTTCTCGCAGATAAACTTTAACATGTGAATATTGGTAATGAAATGTTTACATGTGAATCTTGTATTGGCTATTTAAAGAGATACGCTTTTTATAATTTGTGATTTCTTTCTGAGACATTTCTGGAATGACTGGAGGGCATATTTTGGGGGAAATAAAATAGTGACCATACTTAATTGTTTGCTAGAAGTGAACACTTTGATCGGATGTGTAAAATTGCGTCATTGTATTTGTATAAAGATTATTCTCCTACCCTCAATTGTAAATTTTTAGAAAGAATTCTGTGAGAATGTTTCTTGACATTTTCTAATACTGTGAAATCTCCACTAATAAGCCATCACTGTAAGTACATGCTTTCAAGTTTAAAATGTACTGGCGCTACTTCCCACAAACTGAAATCTCTATTAAAGTCATTTGTCAGATTTTCAGAAAGGGCGTCTCGAGAGTGAAGTGGCACAAGGTTCCCATTGTAAGAACTCTGTACCCCTGAGGGCGGCCAGGGACATTGACCCTGAGAAGATCATCATGCATGGATTTCTCTGTTGCTTAATTTCATTTAAAAAAAAATTGAAACTGTACCTGTTTGCACATCTTTACAAGTAAAACAAAAATTGGCTTGAAATAATAGTATGGGATATTTGCTTCTATTTTTTTTTAAAGGACCATGTACTAGGTAGATCATGCAAAGTCATTTAAATATTCACATTGGCATCTATAAATCTTTCGTGAGTTACTTGCAGCAATTGGATTGAGCATATGCTTTATATATAAGTCTGATTTCTGAGAAATATGTACTCTGATTATTTCTGATCAGGTTGAAAGCCTACATTTGTATCATGGGGGTAAATTAGTTATAGATTCTGTTTTATTGTGTTCAGTTGCATTGTTTCCATCAGGCAGTTTATCACATGGGTGCATGTGAAATTTCTCCATTTATTAAATTTCAGATTATGTATTTCAAGCCCGCGCAGAACTCTAAACATTTTTTTCCATACGTATAGCTTCAGGTAAACAAGCAATTTTAGCCCTGAAAATAGCTTCTGCTTCTGTCAACACGCTGTTTATTCTTTCTCTGAGATAAAAAGTTCAGTTTTCTGATATTTGTACCAAGATAAAGTCAGTAAACAAGATTAATACAGTGTGGAAAAGGTTGTCAGCAGCCCTGGCAAAGGAAATAAGTTGCCTGTACATAGAACACACTGTAAACTGAATAAAAGTGTCAGGTCCACCAGGAGATAATGTGATCATGAACCCTTAACAAAGCATGACATGGGCCCGGCCGGCGTTTCTGGCAGCCACAGTGCGGAGAATGGATTACGGCATCCCAGGGATACCCGCTGGAAGAGCGTGAAAACCGCATTTGGTGACGAGTGCGGGATGGAGCCCTGGAGAGGAGCCACATGTTGACCTGCGGTGCTCAGACCTCAGGGTTGTTATTGTCCTTGACCGAGCACGTTCGCAGTGTTTGCATTTCTTGGGATTGCCGACCGTTCACTGGCGCCCTTGTTACCCAAGTGATCCAAGACAAAGTACCTATTTGAAAATGTTGGTGTAGGTTTTCCCCCCTCTCGGCATGCCTTTTTTTAAGTCTATACTTAAATGGCACTTCTGTAGTAACAGGGGTACCTCGGAGTACAGCAAGGCCTTTTGATGTTTCTGTCCTGTTGGTTGTCGTGGGTTCATTCTTGCATGGTGTTGCTGATGGTCTCTTTGAGAGCCTTCTGTCAGATAGGAGAGTTGTGAATTTATCTTTTCCATGGGTGTAGGTTTCATTATGAAAATGCTTTTGAACCTTTCATTCTTTATCAGATTTGTAAAGAAAATATTGTTCTTTAAGGCGCAATTACATTTTGTTGTGTGTAAAGACAGATAATCCTTAACTTCGTGGGAAAGCGCTAGAAAGTTTTATATTTAGGAATTAATGACGAAGGCATTGGGTCTCGGGAATGCCCTTTGCTCTGAGATTTTGTTTAGATGTTGAGACTTAATATCAGAGCGGATGTCTCTCCGGTGGACCTGTCTCTATCCGTCCCTGACTTTCTAGAAACGCACCTGTGACTGTTTCCTGTTTGAATTCTCCTTGCAGGGGACCACTCCGGGGCCAGGCAGTAACAAGAGGATGGTTCACTTCTCCCCGGATTCTCACCACCACGAGTGAGTGCTCACTGAGTGTAATCTCCTTGGGGGTGTTCTGTGTCTTTCTTTGTGGAAATGGGTAGCCATTGCTGGTGAAGGCAGTTGAATTTGGTTCTATCTTAAGAGTCAATAGCAGAGACCCATGACAGGGTGCAACCACCATTTCAATGCGTCCCATGGAGAAATTTAAATAAAGGTTTTTAGTACAGTCCTTCTTTTATTTGTGGTGGTATTGGAAATTCACGTTATGTGGAAACATTTAAATTCTGTTACATGAAGTAGCATCAAGCTCTTCTCCTCCATTCTGCCTGACTTGCTAACATGAGGACTAAGTGACTTTTTCTCCTGACTTTTCTGCTCCTGAACAGCATCAGCTGTGAGGGACCGTAATGTATTTCCATTTAGCAACAAAAGGAAGAAACTCATTCACTACATAATTCAAAAAACTAAGTAATTGAGCTTTGACTTGGATGAATTATTGGGTAAATTTCTAGGTGCTAATTCTTTTTCTAAATACATCTTTGTTGGAAGAGCTTAAATACATTATATACTTTGGCTCAGTCCCATATGTCTCCTGCGGAGTTGGTTGAACTTGAGAAAGGCCATAAAGTATGAAAAGACATGAATTAATTATTGAATTTTTTCTGGCAGCCAATCATATTAGGATCCATTGGATTCTATTTTTCAAATCCATTCTTTAATAAATATAAAATTTATAGTTCAGGTATAGCTTATTTTATATAGATTAATATAAGTATAATTTATGTGATGTAAAATGTTATTTATATAGATATAATTTTATATAGCTTTTCATTTTAATAGCTTATTTCCTTCATTTTTATGATTCTACTAGAGGCATGTTGCATGAAATTCATGCACTCGGGGAAGGGGGGTATCCCTCGCAATGGATTGTGAGAGGGCACAGGCCAGGCCAAGGGACCCCATTGGTGCATATTCAGGGCCAGGGAGGAATGCAGGAGGTTGACCAGCTGGGGATCAGGGCGTGTTCAACCCATCTCGCTCAGTCCCAATCGGCCAGAACCCAGCAGCAAGCTAACCTACCAGTTGGAGCATCTTCCCCATGGTGGTCAGTGCATGTCATAGCGACTGGTTAACAGGTCGACTGTCTGCCCCCTGGTGATCAGTGCACATCATAGCAAGTAGTTGAGCAGCCTTAGCATATCATTAGCATATTACTCTTTGATTGGTTGAACAGATGACCGGACACTTAACATATTAGGTTTTTATTATATAGGATGATAAGACCTTTCTATTATCCCTTGAATGGAAGGGATAAACCATTTATTATCTCAGAGTAAACCATTTATTATCTCAGAATGACAACCAAAAGACTGGTACATTTTATCCTTAATTTTCTCATCTATAATAATAAAAAGGTAATATGTTAATTAGACCAAACGTCATTCTGGATGTCCTTCTGGACAAAGCTGGGGCTGGAGGGAAGTAGCCTGAGTCTTGGGTGCCAGAGGGAAGCTGGTGCCGGCAGCTGGGGGAAAGAAGGCCTACTCTTGAATGAATTTTCTTGCATTGGGCCTCTAGTCTGATATAAACCCAAAACTCTAGCCAGTAGATTTAGACTTTTTTAAGCCACAGATGCCTTTGATAACAACTGTGAAAACTCTGAGGGCAGATAGATGCTGTACCTCTCTCACCTGTTACCCATGGCACAGTGCTGGGCAGACAGGAAGCATTACTGAGTGAATGGAGAGGTGATAGTGTGAATGTAAAACAGGACATTGTGTATTTCACTTTAAGGCATTGCTTTGTAAGGTATGGGATATTTACCTGAGGGACTGTATGTACGATGACACTTACTTTAAATGCACATGGATGTATCTACTTAAAATCCTATGATGAATTCCTTTATAAAGCAAATACCCTTTATTTTACACTTTGTGTAAATATGGAGTTTGCTTAAAGCCAGATTTGCCTGGATCATAGGTTATGTTCACTGGGAATACTGTTACACTTTGAAATTTAGCATCTACTGCTATATAGTGAGAGTGGCCTGAACTTTATGTTGTGATACATCGATAAAGTGGATCTGTTCCTCCTCTGATTTACTGTGATTCCCTTGGGTGAGTTGTTTAGCTTGCATATGTCTTAATTTCTAGTTATGGAATAAGGGTAATAATAGTCCTTTCTCATAGAAGCCATTTCCACAAAATCCTTATGTAAAATGCAGAATGGTTATTAAACTAGGTATAAACATTTCAAGATAATGATGACGATGCTTTATTTGGATAGCGCATTTTACTTTTCGAGTCTTCTCATAAGCACCACTCTCCTCAGTGTGTTTACCGCTTCTCGGAGGCAATCACAGCGATATCACATCCCCACTTTATACATAATGTGATTGTTCTAACGTCAAACACTGTCCTCCACCAAAAGTCAGTTAAAGAAACTAATGTCTTCAGCATCTATTTCCTATTTACTAGAATGCTCCACCTTTGGTGGGCGGTGACTAATAAATATTACCCATGGGCTTTGGTGTCTCCGATGCCATTTAGGAATAAAAATTCCCTGAATGAAAGTTCGCCTGTTACTCTGTTCACTGTGTACAGTGGGGAAGAAAATTAGTATTTAAACCACTATTCTGTGCCAGATTCTTGGTCTCATTTAAGCCTCCCTGTACTGTAAGGGAGGCGGGATGAATTGGATTTCCCGAATATCAAACTCTGTCTCTGGACATGCCCACACTGGCCCTGTACCATGGGGGGACCGAGCTTGAGGACCATGGAAGGTGGTGTGGTTGGGATGAGATAACCCATGTGTGACCATGAGCCCACTGGTACCCACCGCTCAGCTAACATTTCCTGGCCAGTGGTGTCATGAGCGTGGAATGAATGGGTTCAGGTACGTTCAGCTGATGCTCCCAAATCCGCATCGAGGGCTTTGTGGACCATAGCCGGGCGATGTCAGATTCTTTTTTATTTTTTAATGTTTTTTAAGACTCCCACCAATCCAGAGGTCATCATTTGTTGTAATGATGCCATAATTAAGTTGTGGTAAATGATAGCATTTGTAGATTTTACAACCAGAATTGATTCATAAAATGAATACGGTCCCAGCAGTTTATGTTAACATAATTAAATGGAAATTTAATTCTAACTGAGTTTGCTTATTAAATTGAAAATTACTGGGTTGTGAGCACTCTTACATTTCTGTCCAAATTGCTGTAAGTCTAGAATTACACGAACTATCCATTAGAATAAAGCCCAGTTCGGGCACCGTGGCTGGCGGCGCATACATTTCCCACAGCCTGCAGCCTGGTTGCGGGGACCACTCGCTTGGGTCAGGCTCGTGCTAACCCCTCTCCTCTCTCCTCCGCAGCCACTGGTTCAGCCCTGGGGCCAGGACAGAGCACGGCCAGGTAAGGACCATTGGATGGGCTGCTCAGTCTCCTTCAAATACTTAACTGTTTCCCTTCAGGGCAGTAGATCAGCTTTATGAGAAAAAATAAATAAATCTCAGCTTAAGAGGAATTAATTGTGTCCTCGCTTAATACACCGCTTAATACACAGACCACACGAATGAGCCCCAGCGAGCGCTGAGTTCCCCCACTGCCACCGTCCTGTCACACCTGTCTCCTCTGTGAAAGGACTCTGGGGTTCATCTTTGTGTTTTTTGCAAAGTTAAGGCAGCAAATAGTCCGTATATTTAAGTAATTTCAGGCTATTAAATGAGATTAGCCAGCAAGAGGATACTTTTGTCTTTGCCCTTTAGAAAGTGGCAATAGTTTCCTACACGTTATGCTATATTTCTGGATGTGTGTTTTATTTAACCTCTTATTCGTCCACCTGGCAGTACAGTGATCAGTTGACTTAGCCAGAACTGACGTTCCCTTTAGTTAACTTTACACATAAAGTTAGTTGTCCAAGGCACACTAAGGTAGTTTAGGGCTTACAGTTTTTATAAAACATAGATATCTTAGACTTAGCATCGTGGCCAAGCTTTTTTCTCTCTCGATATTGATGATAAACTTATTACTTAAGTGGGTCAAAAATATGATATGTAAGGAGTCCACGGAGATCGTTTCTCCTGAGGGGTTGGTAAGTAATAGGGAGGTGGGTAGAGGGGCTGGGCTTGGCAGTGATAATTGGAAACATTACTGTATTGACCAGGAACAATAACCACAGTATGAGGATAGATGCTTGGGAAACGACGGAGGGCGCTGTACACCCTCTAAGGGCCACGGAGGGGAGAATGTAGCTTACTGAGTCAGAGCATAGTTTAGAAGTTGCCGAGTTCTCCTTTTTAAGGCTGGGGACACTGAGATGTCGGCTATGAGGAGGCTTGAAGTTATTTTGCAGACATTTGAGGAGTTACCTGACAAGTGGCTGCCCATATAAACCCCCCAAGCATTCTGAATAGCAGGTAGTCAAGAGAGGTTTGTGGTGGAGTAATAATTCTGCGCTTGGCTTCTTCCTTTCCTGTGAGGGATTTGACTCTTCGAAGAATCTTGTAAAAATATCCTGAGTAACCACAGCAACTCCTCGCCCCCTGTCTGTAAGAGTAACAGCCATGATCCCCAAGGAACATGTCTCTTCCTGGTTTCATTCAACAACTTTTAAAATTGTGTTGATTGCCCAGCTGGTGTGGCTCAGGGATTGAGAGTTGACCTATGAACCAGGAGGTCATGGTTCGATTCCCAGTCATGGCACATGCCCAACTTGCGGGTTCAATCCCCAGCCAATGGATGATTCTTTCTTATCACTGATGTTTCTAGCTCTCTCTCTCTCTCCCTCTTCCTTCCTCTCTGAAATCAATAAAAATATTTTAAAAAGAAATAAATAAAATTGTGCCCGTTCAGTGAACCTCACATTGTAGTACTAGGCTCTGTGCTTATGAATTTTAATGTAATTCTTATGTGAGTCCTTTTTCAATATACACCTGCAGGTCACTAATAAGGGGCTTGTGTCGCCGTTTGGCCTAAGTCCAGCAATCTGAAAGTTGGAAGGTAAGAAGCACTTCGCACCATATTCAGAAATTCTGTTCGTAATCAGAGTTGACACTGTTGAGTCAGAACCTGAAAAGGGACCTCACTTGTGACACGGATAGGAGTTCAAGGAAACAAGACAATTACCAGTAAGAAGAAGGACAAGTTTCTCAAGGCCGAATGCCTGCCTACGCTTGTTCATTGGAGCAGAGCTCAAGGGTTCTTGTCTCTGACCCTGAATTCCTGACCTCACCGGCCTGCCCCGGTTTCATTCTATGGGGCATGGCATACACCTGCTGGGGCTATTTTCAAATACAAATATATGCCTTTTTTTTACATTTTGGCAATACTCTGGGTTAATTGTTTCACTGTTGCCCCTTAAAAGATTAAGTTCCCATCTTAATTTGTTAAATTCATGACCCAAAGATCCAAGTCTATATATATATTTTTTTACCTGAGTTTGATTATAAATTGTCAGAGTTACACCCAGATTTATAATTTTAGTGATAAAGTGAGAGAGTTTTGTGATGGATGCCCAATACAGGTGCATTGTATTAAATAATTCTAATATTTGTCCCTTTTATAAGTAAAGGCCATGGAAACCATACCTGTGAGGAAGGAAAGAAACCCCCATATGAATCTAATAGAAGGAGCCCTGATGTTGGAGTTCACAGAGGTGCGGTTTCATTTAAGATCCCCAAGGTCGTCCCTCTGAGCACCAGCCAACCTCGTAGCCAAAGCACAATATTAATTTGGTCACTGTAGTCACATTTTTAAAAAAAAACTATAGAATTCCTTTCTTCTCTCAGAACATTGTATTATGGACTTGGAGTTCTTTGTTTTAACTGTTTAAACCTAAACCTCAAGTATAGTGTTCATATATCTTTTATCTTAAAATTAGGAAAGTTAACTACTACCATTAATTTAAAGTGGAGGGAGAGATTTCATCATGTCACCTCTAGCTATCTGTGTCACAAATGTTGGTTTGTATATACACATATATTTATATATTTTTAAAAGACACTAGACTTAGAAATGCCAAAGTAATTAACTTTTAAAAAATTTTTCAGAAACAATTTAGTTTCCATGGTACGAAGTGTTTCTAAATGGAAACACTTTCAGATTAATGGACTTAAGATAAATGGTTGCTCTTTTCTCTAAGTAGTAAATGATGAGATGCGGCTTCAGCTACATATCAGATACAGGATCCCCCTCCCTACTTTCTTATCTCATTTACTTATTCACTCAACAAATACATACTGAGCAATAAAAAGAATCCAGACACGTTGCTGGGCCTTGGCTATGCAGGCAGATCGAATAACGGAAGCAAAGGGCCAAAGAGGAGTAAGAATGTGACCCACTCCCCAAGCTAAAATGTTCAGGATGGCTGGGGGTATATATTGCAGAAGTAAGGAGGTGAGGTTGGGGGGAGGCAGAAGTGTAATAAATGACGAGTCTGGGAATGTAACTGCATCGTGAAGGGTCGAGATTGCCTTCTACAAGACTGTGGGGCTTATCTGGAGAGACTGCAGAATCAGACCTCAGTTTGGAATTCCAGCCCGCAGGGGGAGAATGGATGAGTTGGGGGCTGGGAGGCGCTTGGGAGGCTGTTACCAGGGAGAGGGAACAGTGTCTGGGCCACGTTGGTGGTTGCGGGCTGGAAGAAGTCTATATTTAAGAGAAATTTAGTATGTACTTATTTAGTGAAGACACTCCTGAAAGAAGGAAAGATCTAACTGTATTCTTGGTAATCTAAGATCCCTACTTTCTCCAAGACAATCAAATGCTGCTAGTAATTGATTCTGAATGATGCTGTGGGAGAGTTCAAAGCAGTTCTTTCATTAAAAGTCATTGATACTGGTCAGATGATGCCCACTGAATAATAAAGCTGGCTCATTAATGATCATTGTAATTGTTGTGTTTGAACCATTTTCTCAGCACATCCAATGGTCATAGAGCTACAGGTCTCACGTGGTTTATCTTACTTAACAGAGCAGCCTTCAGGTAGATATTACTGTTATCTCCCTTTTATGGATGGAGACTGGGACCTAGAGAGGTTAAGTCCTCTGCCTGAGGTCAACACAGCCTGTGTTAGGCCAGTCACTGCCACCTGCAGACGTGTGTGTGACAGGCACACCAGGCATTGGAACGCAGCTCTGCCCTGTGTTACTCCTCCTAAGGTTTCTCTTTTTGTTGCTGTTGGTTTCTAACAGGGGTACAGCTTCTCTTTAGCTGTATAACCATTTTCTGAGTGAACCCACAGTAAAGAGGATTGACTTTTTTGCTTCTTTTCAAATAGTTAAAGTAAGTGTGAGAGGGTAGTGGATGGTGAGGCAATCAAGTATATATTCCTTCTAGTTACCTATTCTAAAGCCAATAATTTCTTTGAAAACACAGCGTTTTCAGTGTATTTCCTTGTTAGGCCAGTAAATACAGAGGAGATGATATTATGTCATTTACGTCGGCCTACATGGCAAAGCCTCAGAAAGGTCCGAGTTGGCGCAGCGGTGGAGGCTGTGGGCAGAGGTTCCCCAACTCCCACCAGGACCTCCCCAAGAACGAGGTTGGAACTGAGTCCTAGACCTGCAGCTCTGGGCCCTCAGGGAAGCCCCAGATCGCCAGGTATGATGGACATTTTTGCAAGGGTCCGGTGGCATCTTCAGCCGCACAGTAGTTGCTGTTTATGAGAAGTCAGTAGGAAAAAAAGCGATGCAAGTGAAGGAAGAGTTCCCTTTGAATGAGAACACTTTTCTGCTCACAAAATAATACAATGAACACATTTCTGTGCCTACAACTTTGTCTTAACTCTTTGGACAGCATCAGCTTCTGAGAGACAGCCGAGCTGAGAGAGGACATAAGAAAAACTGCTCTGTGAAGACGGCCAGCAGGTAGGCAACTCAAAACCACGGCTCGCTCTGATCTCTGACGTGCCTGCCCTTGTTCCCTATGCGAGTGACATGCCCGTGGTGAGGGGGGTCGACTTGCCTTTGGTTCTGAAGAGCCGACTTAACATATTTTGTGTGTCGTTTATAAGAATATATTTTGGGATTATTAAAATGCCATGAGTAGAAAGATGCCATTTTGTGTTTATTTTTAAAAGGTGATGAAAAACCAAGACTAAGATTTTAAAAGAGAGGAAAATTTTCTTTCTCCCATAATTAATGAATTTTAGATCGGGGTTTAGAATAATTATTTTCTTTTTAATTTTCAAAAGTAGAGTTTACTTGTTTCCAAAAATGTAAATGGTACTCAGGCCCCATGAGAAAGCAATATACTTATTTATTCTTATAATATGTAACCGGCTATATAGAAAATATATTCTTTTAAAAAAGTGCTTCTAGGTTCTTGTTCATTTTCTACTACTGAGTCTATGTTCTTTTTTTTCCCTTTAATGCAAAGAATTTGCCCCCGTTTATTGCTTTAGGTGCTATAGCTTCAAAGTTTACATGTGGCGATTCCGCAGACTGAATTTTCATTTAGATAAAAATGGCTGTCATAATCCTGAGCAGAACAAGATAACAGACCTCCAGCCACATTTTATCCCATGGCTCCCCATGGCTCGTGTGTTAGCCACTCTGATCAGATCCCCACGTAGGCACCAACACTTTCAAGTACCATGTTGTACAAGCTAACCCAGCTGAGAACCCATGAGATACCTTCCAAAGCGAAATGTCAGTTCTGTCTTACAGACTTAATGCTTCAACAGTGAACAGAATTGGACATCCGGGACAGTCAACATAAAAGCAATCTATTTATCCCAAGGAATATCAGATCCTTTTGCTCTACCTTCACCTCATTAGAAATACAACTGAATAATTTCACCTAGTTTCTTGGGTCACAACCTTTGCTAAGACCAGAACGTTCAGTGTGGTATTCCCCAGTTGGAAGTCAGCTCATGTACTGAGCAATGCCCAATACTAAGTGGAGTAATGTGCGTAACACATTTTAATGTTTAGTGCCTAATAGTTAGCCTTTATTGTTCTAAGAATGCATACAGAAAGACGGATAGTTCACAGCAATTGTGCTGAATTACTTAGATCACGTTAGGACCTTTCCTTTTGTGTTGGGGTCTGTTTTGGGGGTGTGTTTCTTTGTGGGGGGGAATTTGCCCTTCTTCCTTACTTACGGATTTTTGCCATTTACCTGTGTGAAGCACAGAGGCTAAATCATTTTAGTATCCTGATACATAATTTGAAATCAAATAAAAACATTTTTACATTTTTATTGCCATTATTACTAACTTCTACTAAATATTTTAAAATGCCTTTTAGAAACCTGTATTAATTCTTTTTACTTTGCTCTTACAAGCATTACAGTTTTCATCTACTTAGTGTGAAAAGATTTGATAATCCCTGGAATTATGTGTGCTACAGTTTCTTATAAATATATTTTTTCTTTGCTGTCATCATGTCTGACTAGTAGTGAAAAGTCTTCTAAAATTTTTTTTAAATGACAATAGATTTCATCAGAGAATCAAAACAAATGCCATCACATTCACACACACACTCTTATATTCACACACTCTCATACACATTCACTCAACACATTTACACACAGTCACAAACTCACAATCACACACACAGTCACACACACACTCAGTTTGGAAAGAACATTTCTGTTCACACTGACACAGCTCACTCATTTCCACACATCACTGTGTTCTGTTGCAGATGTAACAAACACAATTACAGCTGTTCTTTATTTGATCTTCCAAAGATCCAGAGATGCTGGAGGATTCAGTTTGCTCAGTGCTCCCCATAGAGTCATCTGTTATTTGGGAAGGAGACCTAATTTGCAACAGATACAAAACTATTTGTCATTTTGCAGCTTTGCCAAAAATAAATGAAACTATTAATTACTGCATTTTTGAGCAGCTGCTAATAAATTGGGAGAGGATAACTGTTCATTAGAGTCCTGGTTAATGACATGGACGAATGTGCTCCGTGTTGCTTTTCAACAGGCGCACATCAACAAAAGTGATTGATGCATTATTTCTATTATTTAAGAGGAGAAGTTAACTATCCTGTGTTAATGAATTTAAAATTTTTAACAAATCCTCCTTTGTTGTACTAAAACTAATGATTCAAAACCATATTCTAAAGCATCAGCTTTATATATTTTGTGTGTTCTATGTTTATATGTCCAAAATAATTGCTTGAATCTGCTTTTAAATACTAATTTTAAAAATTAAACTTCCACTACTTTATTATTGTTTCTTTCCAGACCTAACATTAGCATTAAATTTAATTGTTCTAAAAAAGTTTACCCAGTCCTTCAGATAGAAAAGCATATTTTAAATTATTTTAATTCATCCATATGTATGCATGAATGAACAAATAGAAAGTCACATACTCCCTCTAATTAGAATGTATACATTCAATATTTTTTTAATTGGAACACATTTAATTGCATATGTGTTCTAATTTTTTAAAAAATTTGAATAGCCTCTAGGTGTAGAGGTACTTAGACTAGAATAATTGGAAACATACCACATATACAACATAAAATGGTTTCTAAGGCATTTCATTCATCTGTTTTACTCTATATGACCAAATTATCGTTGTAAGAAGGGCATATTCTCCCATTGCCGGCTCTCAGGCCTGCTGTCCATTTGGCATCCTGAAATTCTAACCTCCCCTGCCGGAACTTTAAACTAATGATTATAGACTTATTTTACATTGTGATTACACTAAATAAAATTAGTTATTAGCCAGTTAGAATTCTGCAAGGTTGCCTTCCGTTTGCTATGAATAGCCCATACGGAAATAGAGGGATTTGCCATTTGAAAACATGTCATGTGTCCAGAGGGTGGTAAATAAAAGAGCAATGGAGCACTCCCTGGGGAGGCACTCTTTCCCGAGATCTGGCAGATGAACTCGGCTTTTTCAGATGACTAACGTATGCACAGCTGGGCCCCTCCAGAACAGCAGTTGCATTTGGCCATCGTCACTAATATGGAACATAGTCAGCATCTGAAAGGTGTTCCCGTGACCTGTAGCTGCCATAGATTTGTCATCTGGAGCCCATCTCCTTAAGGACAGGTGTCTGTTCCACGGTTGGCATGCTCCGAATTGGTGCTGTGATTAAACGGGCGTGGGCACGGAGGTCACCTTTCACGCCCCGAGACGGGTTCCCCGGGACGCAGGAGGTGCACCTGCAGGGCCTGTGCTGCCAGGGCATAACTTCATTATGGGATGTCTGGGTCTCTGTTCATCCAGTGGGCATGTGTGTGTACCAGATACGCCCCCAAACAACAAGCGTCCTAATCTATTAGTAAAGGAATCTCTGTAAAAATTAATATTTTAAATCAGCCACTCACTGAGTAGCAGCTGCTACCTGATCATCTGTACCTTAAGGTCCCCGGACTAAATCTAGTAAGTTCATCCGCCACATTGTGGACACTTCCAGCTTAGAAATAGAACGTTCTGTATCTGTAGAGCAGATCACGTCACCTCGTGGACTCAGAGATGTGTAACTGCTCATAATATAACAAGATTCATCCTGCAAACTCAAAAGTTTAACGCATAAGTGTAATTAGAACCTTTTAATGTTATAGTTCATAATTGAAAAAAAATCAAATATTAAACTTTCAGTTGTTACTTGTTTTAGCTCATTTTCATTATCTTTCAATTAGGAGACAATTTAAAACTAAACTTAAAAACCACAAAAGAATGTCCCAGGGAGTTAGAAATATGTTTTAAAAAGAATCCATTTTTTGGGATCAGTATTTTTCTTGTCCTTTCTCTTTAGAAATATGTTTTCGCCACTCTGTAGTGATTTGTTTGTACACCAAGATATTGTTGGGAATTTACTTTTGTTTATTTCATATACTTCTGATCAATGCCAGCTCATGCCCAATTATATTACAGTAAATTAACATAATTCAACAGATGTTGATATTTAAATGTTTTCTGGCATTCACATCTTGGACAGCTGTCTTTGAGCTTGGGGAAAAGGCAAACATTTAGAGTTAAATGCTGAACATATGCTTAAATTACTAATTAGAAAGATGGAATAAAAACTATGCATTATCCTTTCTAAGGACAATAAAGCTCAGATTGGGATTTCTGTAATCTTTTTACATCAAGTTATAGTCCAGGGTATCTACAGACCAGAAGACTTCACGGGTAACTTAATTTCAATTCTCATCATTCAAAAATTACTGAGAGCCTCAGTAAGACTTGAAAAACCTATAATGACTTCATATTGTCAGTGTTACGAGTTGAAAAGATGCTTTTCACTTATGATGTCAGGATGATAAAAGCCATTTTTAACAATATGATTGTTAAAATTTTCATCATGCAGAAATAGAGAATAGAAACTCAATGGATACGTCCCTGGCTTAGATATTTATCAATGTGTGGCCCCTTTGATTCATTTATATCCCTACCCACACCTTCCTCTTACCCTGAAGCCCATCTATTATTTCAACTGAAATATATTAGTATGCGTCCATAAAAAATAGCAACCTTTTTTTTAAAAAAAAAAAAAAGAAGCCATGGTACCATTATCACATCTATAGAAGAAAGTAATAGTTGCAGTAATTTCTTCATGTATATGACTATATATGTACATACATGTTGTGTGTATGTACATGTATATACATCTATGATGTTGGCATTTCCTATTATTTTAAATTCTCTTATACATTGTTTGAATTGGAACCCATATGAAATCTTCCTATTGTAACTGATATCTATCTCTTAAGATCCCTTTGATTTATAAAGTCTCCACCCCCCCCCCCCCCCCCCCTTTATTTCCTTGGAATTTTATAATTGAAGAAGTCAGGTTTGTCCCGTAACGTGTCTCTCATCTCGGGAATGTTGCTGATGTGATCCTGTGCCATCAGTTAGCACGTGCCCCTGTCCCTTGGGTTGTCTGTGATTGGTGTTTGAGTCTAGAAAGCTGATTAGGTTGCATTGGTTTTGTTTTGGTTTGTCCTGCCAGGACTCTCAGCGGTGGTCCTATACACTTCTCTCGCTTCCTGTCTCTTTATCTTATATTCCTTATAACCACCATACAATTGCTGTTCAATCATTTGGCATTTTCCGAAATTTAAAAAATGATATGGGACATGCATGTTTTTCTAAAGAAAAGCATTACATAAATGCAGCGAGGAAAGACTCTGTTTATATTCCAAATTAGTTTTCCCTAGGGCATTTCCCCACGGACATTTAAAGGCAATAGACCTTTCGAAAATGGACAGTAACAGGTTTGAATTAACAGAATCATGAAGGCTCTTGATGGCAGAACTGTTCCAGAGTGTAAGCTCGTGTGCCCTAATGTGCCAGCATTTCAGCTGGAGGGAGTGAGGAGCGCCTCCAAGTTCTCTTCCTGCTTGTTGACCATTAGCACTCAGGCCATCATCACAGCCTCCAGGTGGCTCACCTGGCTATGACTGTCCATTTCACAGCCTAGGAAACACTTGCTAACAGGTCTGTGAACGTTTTATAGACATAACTAGAGGCCCGATGCACGAAGATTAGTGCAAGAATGGGCCTTTCTTCCCCTGGCTCCTGGCACTGCCTTTGCTCAGGCCCGGAGTCACCTTTCCACCTTCTCACGCTGCCCAGAGGCCCAGAGCAGCTGGGGCACTCAACCCTGCATATGCAAATTAACCCACCATCTTTGTTTGGTTAATTTGCATACTCCTGATTGGCTGGTGGGTGTCGCAAAGGTATGGTCAATTTGCATCTTTCTCTTTTATTAGTGAAGATGTTCCTTCATGTGCCAAAAGATGAGCATAGGAGAGGAGGAACTGAGAGCATTATTTTCATGAAGTTACAGTTAGTAAAATGCAGAATTTTATAGGAAGAGGACTAAGGAGCTTGCATAGGCGTCCGACACTGGCTCACATACAACCTTGGTTTTACGGACACCCTGAAGCCCAAGGCATGGACCCAATGTGTTTTGTGGTTTGCTATTTCTGTAAGTAAACATTTACTTACTATAGAAATTGGAACCTTAATTAAAATATTGACTATCATAAAAATAAGTTAATATAAAAGCCCTGCCATGCCTTGTTAAGTTTCATTCAGTAACTATTTACTAGTGATATGTGCCTGTGTTGGCCAAGTTTATAAATGCTAAGGGGAATTTCCTTAAAAAGGTAAATCAGATGTAGGGCCCACAGCCTTCAGGGAATGTACAGTGTAGCGAGAGTGTTAGTTCATGTACACACAGGGCTGCAGTTGAAGGTAGAAGACACTGTGAGAATACTCTTTCAGAGTGGCAGTCAGAGAGGGCTGCCTTGAGGAGGTGGCATTTCAACTGGGTCCTAGATTCCCAATTGAACACCAACCAACAATAATTTAACCTACGTTCAAGTAACTGATATGAAATAGGAACACTATCTGGCATATTCCAAGCAGAAATAGCTCCTCCCCTCTTTCAGAAGTTTCAGACATTCTGGCCTGTGATGAAAATACCCTGTGTTTATTACCTCCTCGACATGGAGGATAAAGTAGCCATACTCAGCTGATGTACGTTACAGCATATAGAATTATGACTGTAAAATGAGTCCTGGCTCAACAGGGAAAGCCAGGGGACACCTTACAGAAAATAACAGCTGACCCAGCTCAGCCTGGAGCCTGTCGCTGCCAACTGTGTCACAGAGGCCCTTGTAATTCTGCTGATGAACCGCCTCTCAGCCTCCAGAACCACCTTGGACAAGAACCCACCCTTGAGTCCATCTATTCACTGAGCAGTAACATTCCTACAGAAGCAGCAACAAAACCCAGAACCAGGTCTACAAAGATCTGGGAATAAGCTTTTCCCACTGGATTCAACTATCTGTTTAGCAAATACACTGATGAACTCAGTCCAGCAGACAGCTCCATTGTTTGTTTTCTGGAGAATCTAATCTAATAAAAGAGTAATATGCAAATTAACCCTCACTCTGTCACACCCACAAGCCATGCCCACCAACCAATCAGAAGCAAATATGCAAATTAACTCAACTAAGATGGCAGCGGCCACAGAGCTGAGTTGCCTGGAGCAATGGAGGAACCTAGGGCATAGTTTCAATTATAGAAGATAAATAAACCCCAGATACCTGCTTCCAGCCAAGCACCCCAGTAGGGCCCTGAACCCTGAAGGGGTTGTGGGCAGCATGAAACGGCTCTCTGCCCCTCACCCAGGCTGGCCAGGCACCCCAGTAAGCACCCAAACCCTGAAGGGGATGTAGCCAGCCTGAAAACAGCCCGCAGCCCCTCACCCAGCCTGGCCACACTCCCATGGAGTGAGGGTCCCCACTGAGGGGCTTGGCAGGCCTGCAAACAGCCATCAACCCCTCACCCAGGCTGGCCAGGCACCCCAACAGGACCCCCCTCCCCGACCCTGAAGGGGCTGTGGCCAGCCTGCAAACAGCCATCAGCCCCTCACCCAGGCTGGCCAGGCACCCCAGCAGGTGGACATTGCCTGAGGGGTCCCAGACTGCGAGAGGGCACACGCCAGGCTGAGGGACCCCCCGAGTGCACAAATTTTTGTGCCCCGGGCCTCTAGTTTAAAATAATCGCGAATGGACAGATTCGTTGTTTATTACAACTGGATGCGATGTGTGCAAGGAGGCACCATCTCCTCCCCCGCCTCCCTATGTCCCAGGTCCCGTCCGATTGAAGTGCTTACACCCTCTAGGTTGTCTGTGCCCCTCCAGGCGTGTCCTCTCACCTGGGGGCCTAGGATCCCTCACCTGCTGGTTGGAATTCTCTTTGAATACTGAGCTGAAATCTTTTTCCCACATGATCGGTAGACTTTAACCCCAGGAAATGAAAACCGTATCTTTTTTATTTCTCAATCCCGTTTTATGGCAGAGGGCATGGCATGCATTTCATTCTCAGGAGACATTTATTAAATGGAGGATAATAAACTCAGCTGAATGATGTAGTGAGGAAGAGGGAAAAAGTGATTCTTTTGAGGCAAGCATATCTTGGCTCAAATACAATC
>PVJC01006137.1:0-56162 GCA_004026665.1 Murina feae | reverse complement strand
CACAGCTCCCATTGACCCAATGTCCCAGCAAGGCTGGCTGGACGCAAGTTCTGGAGTTTGTTTATCTTCTATAATTGATGCACTGTTCCTTTAAGGCCTGGGGTTTATCTTCTATAATTGATACACTGTTCCTTTAAGGCGGCCTACTAACTACTAAGGAAGCCTCCTCTGCCTCACCTCGTAGTGTCTATAATGACACAATGTTACTTACTCATTAGGCCGGGGCTGCTGTGTCCTGCAGCTCCCGAGGATTCTATGATTGTTATATTGTTTCAAACCTGTGTTTCGCTAGAGCCAGTTTAATCGGAGCTGAGCGGGCGCAGCTTCACTTTTGCTCCTGCCGCAATGGAAACTGCCGTTTACTCAGGTCCGTGAGTGGCGGCCTCCATGTTGGCTGGGCTAATTTGCATACAGCCGCTCTGATTGGCTGGTGGGTGTGGCTTACCCCGTCTCGGAGAAACGGTTAATTTTACTATTTCGCTTTTATTAGTTTATATTGATTTTTTACAGAGAGGAAGGGAGAGGGAGAGGGAGAGGGATAAAGAGTTAGGAACATCAATGAGAGAGAAACATCGATCAGCTGCCTCCTGCAAAATCCCTACTGGGGATGTGCCCGCAACCAAGGTTACATGCCCTTGACCGGAATTGAACCTGGGACCCTTCAGTCCACAGGCTGACACTCTATCCACTGAGCCAGATGGTTTCTTTATCACACTAAGTATGACACGCTCTGAAGGACTCACATTAATTGGACCTGCCTTTGTGGGAGGCAGTTTTTACATTGAAAACATGGACACAGTTACAGTTGTTTTTTCTTTAGTTCTAGATACAGCAGGACAAGAAGAGTTTGGAGCTATGCGAGAACAGTATATGCGAACTGGCGAGGGTTTCCTGTTGGTCTTTTCAGTCACAGATAGAGGCAGGTTTGTACCAATATTAAAATGGAGATCTCTCTTCAGTCCAGACCAGCAGTCGCCAACCGGGGTCCGCGGATCACTGGTGGTCCGTGAGGTCCGAAAGGTTGTGACCTCTAGTCTAGACCACTGTTTTATTGAATTTGGATGGTCTGGTTTTTAGAAAGAAAAAGAAATAAAGTATTAAATGAGACATGGGACATATGCTGCTCCTTGGCCAAATTGATTAATTTTTTTTCTTCTTTTAGTTTTGAAGAGATCTATAAGTTTCAAAGACAGATTCTCAGAGTAAAGGATCGTGATGAGTTTCCAATGATTTTAATTGGTAACAAAGCAGATCTGGATCATCAGAGACAGGTGAGAAGGAATTTTGCATTTGGGAAAACAGTTGTTTCTATGTAAGTGAGTGAATGTATTTAAAGCAACAATTGAAAGCGCCATGATAGAAAAACTGCACACTGTTTATAGAAATCACAATAGGTAAGAAATAAAAAGGTAGTAGATTTGGGGAAATTAAATTTTCACATTTTGCCCAGAACTTTACTGGACTGTATAAACCTACAAGTATTTGTACCAGCTCCAGTTCACATGCTATAATTTCTTGGGTAACATCCAAAACTCTAATTTAGTTAGACAATCTTAAAGTTACCCCCAAAGGCCTAATTTATTCATTATTAGTAGAGAATGAATTTGATTTAAATGACAGGATTTTATTTTTTTCCTTAGTCCTGTTAATGATCGAATTTTTTGTTAATTTTTCACATTGGCTAGTTCTACCACTAGTAACTAGCAAGAAAAGAATATTTTCAGTATTTAGTTGCAGGCTAGTTTATACTAACTTAATTCTTTTTTTATTTTCTTTATTGATTAAGGTATTACATATGTGTCCTTATCCTCCCATTACCTTCATGCCCTATCCTCATGGTGTCTGTGTCCATTGGTTATGCTTACATGCATGCATACACATCCTTTGGTTGATCTCTACTCTTTACCCCCACCCTCCCATGCCTTCCCTCTGAGATTTGATGGTCTGATCCATGCTTCCCTGTCTCTGGATCTGTTTTTATTCATTTTATGTTGTTCATTTATAATCCACAAATGGGTGAGGTCAGGTGATATTTATCTTTCTCAAACTGACTTATTTCGCTTAGCATAATCCTCTCCAGGTCCATCCATGCTGTTGCAAATGATAGGAGTTCCTTCCTTTTTACAGCAGTGTAGTATTCCATTGTGTAGATGACCAATTTTTTAATCCACTCATCTGCTGATGAGCACTTAGGCTGTTTCCAGATCTTAGCTATGGTGAATTGTGCTGCTATGAACATAGGGATGCATATATCCTTTCTGATTGGTGTTTCTAGTTTCTTGGCATATATTCCTAGAAATATATGGATCACTGGGTCAGATGGGAGTTCCATTTTTAGTTTTTTGAGGAAACTCCATACTGTTCTCTACAGTGGCTGCACCAGTTTGCATTCCCACCAGCAGTGTACCAGAGTTCCTTTTTCTCCACATTCTTGGCAGCACTTGTCATTTGTTGATTTGTTGATGATAACCATTCTGCCAGGTGTGAAAGGGTATCTCATTGTTGTTTTGATTTTCATCTCTTGTATGTTTAGTGACTTTGAGCATGTTTTCGTATGTCTCTTGGCCTTCTTTATGTCCTCTTTCAAAAAATACCTATTTAGGTCTGTTGCCCATTTTTTGATTGGATTGTTTATCTTCCTTTTGTTAAGTTGTATGAGTTCCCTGTAAATGTTGGAGATTAAACCCTTATTGGAGATAACATTGACAAATATGTTCTCCCATGCAGTGGGCGTTCTTGTTGTTTTATTGATGGCTTCTTTTGCTGTGCAGAAGCTTTTTATTTTGATGTAGTCCCATTTTATTTTCTCTGTAGTTTCATTGCCCTAGGAGCTGTATCGGTGAAGATAATGCTTTGTTTTGGCATGTCTGAAATTTTGCTGCCTATGGATTCCTCTAAGATTTTTATGGTTTCTCGAATTAAGTTTCAGTCCTTTATCCATTTTGAGCTTATTTTTGTGTATGGTGTAACTTGGTGGTCTAGTTTCATTTTTTTTTGCATGTATCTGTCCAATTTTCCCAACATCATTTATTGAAGAAGCTGTCTTGACTCCATTGTATGCTCTTGCCTCCTTTGTCAAATATTAATTGAGCATATTGGTTTGGGTTGATTTCTGGGTTCTCTGCTCTGTTTCATTGATCTATATGTCTGTTCTTGTGCCAGTACCAGGCAGTTTTGAGATAGTGGCTTGGTAATATAGCTTGATATCTACTTTCTCATTCTTAAACTTAAAACAGTTTCTTCCTCTTCCTCTCAGTTTGTATGAGTGATATTTTCCTGTGTCACTGAGATATTTCTACATGTTCCAATCTCCACATGAGCTAACCTCAGTGCACATATATCCCATCAATTCTTCCTTCCCCCACTTTCATGGATAAACTCTTCACCTCTGTATAACCAGCCCCTCCCGTAGCACTGGGTCCCGTTCCTTCTCACCAGCTCATGGGCACTGCCCCAGTGATTGTTTCATTCGAGTTGCTCCATCTCTCTCCTACGTGGTCATTGCCATTAGCATACAACGTGCTACCATCTTTAAAACAAAAAGGAATTATAGCAAATACTTGTTGTTAGTCTGACATTTCTCTCCAAGTACTTTTTTGCTGCTCCACTCAATAGCAAAACTCAGTAGCATTGTCCACTTGTTCCCTCTGCTTTCTTTCCTGCCATTCCTGCTGGCGCTGACTTCTGGCATGCAGTGCCCCAGTCAAGGTCACCGTTTGCGCAGATGTCAGTGACATTTGACACAGTTGCTCACATTCTCCTCTTTGAAACACTGTTTACTTAGCTCTGGGACACCCTCCCCTCCCCTCCCCTTTTCCTCTCCTCTGCAGTGGCCTTTGTTGGCTTCTTCCCATCTTATCTTTCTAGGGTGTCTTAGGGCCCAGGATGTACAAGGACCAATGTGCCCCCCAGCTTTGAGGGCCATACTCAACTACATTTCAGATTGAAATGTTACCTTTTTAAAGTCTTCACAATTAAAGGTGATGTTCTGTAATGTCTTGGCACCCTTAATTGCTCTACCAACTGAGCCTGGACAGGCCATAGGAACCGCGTCATCGTCTACCCCCCTCTCCACCCCCCTGTTTAAAAATGCTTACATTTTGGTCATCTCCAGGTTCTTAGTCAGTAACCAGTCAGATTTGCTCATGGTTGTTGACCTAGCTCATTCATTTTTGCTTTTGTCTTAGACACGATCCTTTGGACTTTCTCTAGCTTCTAGCCTATTTTCTCTTTGATAGCAAATGCCAGTTCCCCATCTTCTCTGAGTCGTGTTCAGCCTTGGGCTTCCTGTCACTGGCCCCTGAGACTAAACTCTTCAAGGAGAGGAGATTAGCCAGAAGAAGCTTCGCCTGCTTCTTCTGGCTTCCGTAGCTCCGTAGACTTGTTCTTTCATCTATTCAAAATTTATTGAATTCTTTTTCCAGACACTGAGAATAGAGCAGTAGGAAAAAACAAAATCAATGAAGTTTATAAAAAGAGATTATAGAATTTGAATGGTTATTTAGCATTACCACATACCTGATCCCTTAGAGATGCATTTATCATTTTGTTTATCCTATCAAAGGTGCAGGGAGAACACATGGGTAACTGATCGGCTTGTTCTTACTAAAATGTAAGGGTAGGTGAATATGACAGCACATATGATGCTGAAACTTTATACAGCAGTGTGTGGCCTCGGGCTGTGGACTTTATGAACCTACGATTTCAAGTTCCTTGTCCTTCAGACAGCTTTGTCTAGAATGCACTGTTGTTAGCTCCTTTTTCCTCCGTGACTTGCCTTAGCTTGTCCCTTTCTTTCCACTTTGTTAGGCATTTAATTGCTAGTGGCCCACGTCAACTCCCAGTGAGGGGCATGCAGGAGGCTGCCGGTTGTTTCCCTCACCCTTCCTCTCGCTCTCAAAAAATAAATAAATAACAAAATTAAAAAATATATATTAAAAAAACAACCAAAGGAACTCATTACACTTATAATAATAGATACCTAAATGTGCTAACTCCTCCTGTTTGTCATTACCTGGACCATAGTGTACTTCTGCCGCCTCCCAGGAAAAAGAACTCATCCCCCTCTAACAATAGAGCAAGGGTCTTCTAGCCTTACCTGTTTGTGCCTTGACTGCATCTCAAAGGTTTGCCAACTATTGACTTGAAGTACGTGCATTGAGGGCCTCTCAGTTTCCACCTGTTGGTTTTGTTCATGCTTTATCCTTAGCACATAGAACAAAGATGTACTCAGTAAATATTTGCTGAATGAATGAATCGGCATCAACGAATCAAGATGTGGTATTAATGTAATGACTCTTTTTACATATTAGGTTTGAAAAACAAGTTTTGCTTCTGTAAATTTAGGTTATTCATTAACTACACACATCCCTAAATAAGTATTATAAGTGCTGTGGTCTGTTCCATTTAAACTCAGTTTGTTTTAATAAACTTGCTCTCATCATTCCCATTTGCTCTTCTCTCTTTGGAAAAATACAGTGTTACGTAAGTTCACATTATTGTGGATTTCTGCTTCTGTACATTGTGCCTTGGAATAGTCTCCCTAGAGGTTTCTAAACGTAGATCAGTGAACTTGTTGCATCAGATTCACTTCAGTTGTTTAAAACAAAACATTCCTAGGTAGGGCTCAGACCTACCAAATCAGATATCCGGAGGAGAAGGCTGACTATTTGGCATCTTTATAAAACTCTCGGAGGAACCTCTAAGGCAGTCTTGTTTGTGAGCATTCAAGCTTCTGTCGATTTCTGGCTTCACAGTGCTGTGGCTTCGCTTTGTTCCATGGGATGTTCATTGTCTTTGTGTTGGTGGTAGCAATACTATGTCTGCTTGGTTAAAATTGGGCTACACCAGTGAGCTCAACAGCAACTTTATATGTGGTTAGGGAGTTCTTGACTAGAAATACAGTTGTACAAACTTAGCTGACCTTAATTCCTGGAAGACAGTGGTGTGAGACAATGCTTTAAAAATACGTAAATTAAGCACATACACAGTCTTAGCAGTGAGATTTTTTTTTATCATCTGGATCATTAATTTGTTAATTTTCTTATTGTTTATAAAGACAGGTCATTTTCCCCACTAGCAGAATTACATTATGCAGGGGGGGATAAGGCAGACTACCTTTCTGAAGAATAATTGAGCAGAAAGATAAATAGAAAATTCTTAAGGACACATATTTTCCTTCCCCAGTTAAATTTATATTAATAAAGTAAGCTGTTGAGATGAACATGTCTCACATATTTATTTTTATTTTTCTCCCTATATCATCTTTTATTTTATTTCAAGGTGTACTTAGTTGATTAGTCATATTCACTAACATATGTTTATTTAGTTAACTAATTTGTAAATCTAGAGTCTACTCTCCTAGGCTCTAGATTTACAAAGACAAGTATTCCTTATTCCCTAGCTACAAAGAACACAATGTCAGGAGATGAGGTAATAGCAGAAGAACAAGAAACCTAAACCAAAAATTATAGTGTAGTGTGTTAACATGTATCACAGCCGCGACAGGGTGTGACGGGGGTTCTGGCAGGCTCTTCTAAAACAACATCAACACTGAGGAGAAATTGCTGACTGCTTCAGTCTTAAAGTATTAGTAAGAAACAAAGAGTATAGAGTTGGGAGGTCTTTTCCAGAGAGAAGGAACAGAATTTGTGACAACATGGGAGTATTTTTACCATGTCAATTTTATTTTTTAAAGACATTTAAAAAAATATTCTTTCTTAATTCTTGGCTTCCTGAAACCTTTTTACTTGGTTTCCTTGTTATTTGATTGCTTGATTTGATTGGTTTATATTTCAAAACCATAGGTCTTATGGTACATATTCTGTTTTCAAGAGAGGAAGGGTAAATTTAAAAATTACATAAACTTGAAACCTGCCTGCCACCCTTTTAGCACACAGCAGGGTATAAAGTGTTATGAAGTACTTGTTAGTTGTATATGTATTAATGTAATAACAAAATGGTATTTCATTGAAGTTGCTGAATTTTGGGAATAGAATTTATTAAATTGGGAGAACAAACTACCTGAAAAGATTAGAGAGAACAATGCCTTGAGCTCAGTGGAAAACCTCCTAATTCTTGGAGTATTGAATGGTGTTTTGTTTCACTAGTAGGGCAGAATTAGCCCTAGACTAAATGCTGTCCTGGAACTGTATAACAAAAAGGATCAAACTTCCCAAATAACTGAATCTCAAAAGAAGGCTCAAAACATTTATAGGAATACAGACTATCCAGAACTTAGTAGGTCAAAGTCCAGTACCCAACCACTCACTCAAAAATTAGTAGGCATGTAAAGAAGCAGGAAAATACGACTCATAATAGGAAAAAAAAGTGAACAGAAACAGACCCAGCAATGACACAGATAACATAATTAGTGAGCACAGACATGAAAACATAATCCTATGTTAAAGAAGCTAGAAAAAACTGAATATGTTAACTGTAGGGTTGGAAGATGTACCAAGATCAAATAGTACTTCCAGAAATTTGATCTACAATGTCTGAGATTAACAGCAAAAATAAAGGATGAAAACTTTCTAAATTTGATGAAAACCATAAGCTTGTATATCTAAGAAGCTCAGCAACCATGAACACAAGAAGTATGAAGAAAGTGACAACAAGGCACATGATCATGAAATTGTTTAAAATCGTGATAAAGAGAGAATCTGAAAAATGACAAGAGGAGTAAAGATAAAGATGTGACCAGTTGCCATAGTTTCTCATGGGAAACAATGCAAACCTTCTGGAGTGACCCAGCATCTTTGGCGTACTGAAAGAGAAAATGTTGCCTAGAATTCAGTACCTACTAAACATTCATTTCAGAAAAGAAGATGAAAAAAAGACTTTTCCAGCTATACAAAAGTTGAAAGAATTCATTACCTGAAGACCTGCATTATAAGAAAAATAAAAGAAGAGAAATTATACCAAATGGAAATCTGAGTTTATACAAAGAAATGAAGAGCACCCAAAATGATAAGTATGTGGGCAAATGTAAATTACTTTCGTTATTTAAATCTCTAAAACATAATTGAATGTTCAAAGCAAGAATAATAACAATGTATTGTGAGGTAAAAGGTAATAAAGGCAGAAGGGAGAAACATACTCATTTTGTAATAAGGTTCTTAAACTATACATGAAGTGGTACAATATCATTTGAATTAGATTGCAATAAGTGAAAATGTGTATTATAAACTCTAAAGCAAACATTAAAATAACATAATAAGTATGCTGTTCATTAATCAACACAGGAAATAATATGGAATTGTTAAAAAAACAGTTAATCCATAACAAGGCAGAAAAAGGAAAAGTAGGACAAAGAACAAATAGGATGGACAGGAAACAGCTTAACTGATCAACAATAACATTAAATGTAAATAGTATGAACACCTCAATTGAAAGGCAGATATTGTCAGATTGGATAAACAAAGCAAGACCCTACGAGAAATCTACTTTAAATGCGAAGACACAAATAGATTAAAAATAAAAGGTTGGGTAAAATATACCATGGTAACACTAATGAAAAAAGAGTTGGCCCTGGTCGGTGTGGCTCAGTTGGTTGAGCATTGTCCTATGCACCAAAAAGTCACCAGTTCAATTCCTAGTCAGGGCATACATGAGTTGCAGGTTTGTTCCTTGGTTGGGATACGTGCAGGCAGTAGCTGGTCAATGTTTCTCTCTCACATTGATGTTTCTGTCTCTGTCTCTGTCTCTGTCTCTCTCTCCCTCTCTCTCTCCCTCTCCCTCCCTCCCTCCCTCTCTGCCTCTCCCTCCCTTCTCTCTAAAAAATCAATAAAAACATTAAAAAAAACCATAACCCATTTGAAATGGCTCTATCTTTCATAGCAAATAATATTACCAGGAATAAAGAGAATTGTGTCATAATGAGAAAGAGGTTAATTCATCAAGAGAACATAACAATCCTAAATATTCATGGACCTAATAACAGCTTCAAGATTCTTGAAACAAAAATTGAAAGAACTACAAAGAGAAATGGACATATTTATACTAAGAATCAGAAATTTCAGCACCCCTCTCTCAGTAGTTGACCAAGCAAGCAGAAAGAAAATCAGTAGTGAGAAGTATAGGTGGCTTGAACAACACTATCAAACAACTTATTCTAATTGACATTTAACGAACACTTCACCTAATAATAGCAGAATGCACATCTTTTGAAATGAGGGTGGATCACAGAACAAATCTCAATAAATTTAAAGGGATTCTAATGAGACAGCATATATTTTGTTTTAATTCTATAGTGGAATTAAATTGGAAATCAATAAAAAAAGAAATCTAGGTAATCTCCAAATATGGGGAAACTACACACTTCTAATCCTTGATATAAAAAACAAACGAAAAACATGTCAAAATTTGTGGGAGCTACTCAAGAAGTATATGAAGAAGTTTATAGGACTAATGCTTTTATTAGGAAAGAAAGGTCTAATGTAATGTCTTCCACCTTAAAAACTAAAAGAAAAAGAGTAAGTTAAAGCCATACTAATCAGAAGAATGAAAAGCAATGAAATAGAAAATAGAAAGCACAGGAAAAAAACCCAAACTGATTTTTAGAAGGTCAGTGACAAATCTGGCTAGAATGGTAAGAAGGAGAAAACACACAAATTATCAGCATCAGTAATGGGAAAGATACCATCACTTCAGATCTTATAAATATATAAATATTTAAGAAATAATGAAGAAATACTATAAACAACTTTATACTAATAAACTAATAACTTTACACGTGTTAGATGAAATAGACATATTTCTTGGAAGGTGCAAATTACCAAAGCTCACTGAAGAAAAAATAACCTGAACAGTACTGTACCGATAAAATAAATTTAATTTGTTGTAAGAACCTTCCCTCAAACTAAACCACAAACCTAGATGGGATCTTTAGTGATTTATATAGAACCAATTTTTCTGAAACTGTTCCAGAAAATTGGAGAAGAGAGAATTCTCTTCCACTCATCGTATGAAGCAGCATTGTTCTGATACTAAAACCAGACAAAGATGTAAGAAAACTACAGACCAACATCTCTCATGAACATGGATGTAAAATGGAGATTTTTAACAAATAGAATTCAGCAATATATGGAAAGGACAGTCCATCATCCCTTAAGTGGGGAATGCAGTATTGGTTGAACATGTGGAAATGAATTAATATAATTTACCAATAATTAATTAATATATGAATTAATATAATTTATCAACAAACTAAAAAGGAAAAATTCATATGATCTCAATAGACACAGAAAAAAACATTTGACAAAATCCAACGTCCATTCCTGATGAAAACACTTTGCAAATGGATTAGTGAGGATCTTGGTTAGCCTGACGATGAAGGACATCTCATCTCAATCGGCATAATCGGTGTTTGATAGTGTGGTTCAGGCCATCTATGTCACTACTGATTTTCTTTCTTGCTCAATCATTATTGAGAGAGGGATGCTGAAATTTCTGCTGTTACCTAATCTAATAAAAGTAATATGCAAATTGACCCTTGCTCTGTTACACCCACAAGCCACGCCCACCAACCAAACAGGAGCAAATATGCAAATTAACTAAGATGGCAGCCCTCAGTCTGCCTCAGCCCTGCAGCTGAAGTAGCCAGGCCTGTTAGCCAGGCATGGTGGGGGTGGGGGGAGGTCAGGGGGTGCCAAGGGGCAGAGCCATCAATAGTAGGAACCTGGGAAGGGGCGGAGCCCGGGATTGCGAGGGGGTTGAGGGGGTCTTCTGCCCAGGCCTGCAGCCTTGGGCAGAGACCCTCCCGGCCTGGGAAGGGGTGGAGCTGGGATTGGAGGGGCAGGGGTGGAGCCAGTGATGGGAATGAACTACAGAGGAAACACCTTTTCTTAACGCTCATTGGCTAAGCTCCCTGTATGCCACTGGTAATATTCTTAGTAACTTGGGTAATAAGAATCCAAAAAGGCGTCTAGGGTTTTTCTACTACACTCCTGGAGAAAAAAAATGAAGGTCCACTGCTGGAGGGCTAAGAAATGTCATATCCTGCCCTAGCCAGTTTGGCTCAGTGCATAGTGCCTCAGCTTGCTGACTGCAGGGTCTGGGTTCATTTCTGACCAAGGACATGTACCTAGGTTGTAGGCTTCTCCCTGGCCGGGGCCCAGGTCAGGGCTCATGCAAGAGGCAACCAATCAAAGTGTTCCTCTCACTTTGATGTTTCTCTCTGTCTTTCCCTTCTCTTCCACATTCTCTAAAAATCAATGGAAACATATCCTCAGGTGAGGATAAAAAAGAAAGAAATGTTATATCCTATGAAAGACTCATCTTGAAAATGCTTAAAGAAAGTTGTCATTTTTTCATGGTGAAGGGACTGGAGTCTATGTTGATGAAAACACCTTGGTGGCAGTGGTGACTGGCAGTGGCTGCAGCAGCAGGGTGATGGGGCTGGTGGGCTCCCCTGATTAGCCTGGTTGCCTCCCACAAAGGGAGACCAGACTGCGGCTTAGGCCCACTTCCAATGGGGAGCAGGGAGGGGGCCTAAGCCGTCAGTAGGACATCCCCTGAGGGCTCCCACTACGTGAGAGGAGGCAGGCTGGACTGAGAGAGGAACACCCGCCCCCCCTGCCCCAGTGCACAAATTTCATGCACCGGGCCCCTAGTAGATACATAAAATCCTACCTGCAACAAACAGCACACGTAATGGTGAAAGACCAAATGCTTTGTCACTACAATCAGAAACAAGTCAAAAGTACCCCTCACACCACTGATGTCATTGTACTGGCAGTTCTAGGCAGTGAGCTAAGGCCAGAAAAAAAAGAAAAGAAAAAAGAAAAGGCATGCACGTCAGAAAGGAAGCAATAAAACTTTATATTAGCAAATGACATAAGCTGTTTATGTAGAAAGGCTATTACCAAAGAACACCTAGATAAATGAGTTTAGCGTATTTCCAGGGTGTAACACAAATACAAGTTATGATCTTATTTTTGTAGAGAAAAAAGTATATCATTGGAAAACCAGAACAATGTGCTTCTGTATAGGTGACAGGCTCCTGATCTTCCTTTTCTTTTTTCCCCATATCTTTTTTCTGACTTTTCTGCAAGTGTTTACTTTTATGATAATGACAGCAATAAAGTCTTTTTTCAAAAACGAACCTTTTCAGCCTCACTTTATAAATATAATATGGTTTAATAATTTTAGGCAAATATCACTATTCTGACCTTTCACATTTAAAATATGTATTTACTTAGTTCAGTTAATGTTTTCTTATTCCGGCCTACCGCTTTCTGTCATCGGCTCTGGCATCCTTCCTTGCCTGCCTTTCTTTGCCTCCTAATATAAGAAAGGAAGGCATTGTAAAGGCTCGTGGTCCTATTCTTCATTCATTTTGCCCACGTATTTGTGGAGCATCTCCTGTGTACCAGGTACTGGCAAGTGCAGAGTGAGAAAGACCCCAAGCCTCCTGAGGCTTATCCTCCTCCCCATTTCTCACCTCTTGTAGTTTTCTTTCTCGGTTTGCTGTACCCAACCATTCTAGGCTTCTTTCAATTCCCGGAACTTGGAAAGCACTGTGGCCCTTGCTCACCATGCTATTTCCTTTGTCAGGGATACCTCCTCACTCCCCCAACCCCCCACCCCCCGCCCCCAGCTAGCTCCATGATCTTTATTTAGTTCTTAGTTTAAATATCACTCACTTCCTCAGGGAAACTTCCCTGACCAGCCGAACAGAGTTACAGATGCTCATAGCATCTTGACCTTCACCTTCCCAGATTTATCTCTGTTTTGTTTAATACCTTCTGAGTAACCTCTAGGCTGAAGTCGTGCTATCGCAGGTGTGTGCTCCTGAGTTCTGCAGAGCTGGGCTTCAGTGTGTGCTGAGCTGTTAAGTCCTTTGGTGACAGACCAGCTTGGCCTCTGGGTGGATTAACAATGCAACCGTGGCTAAGGGTTAGATGGAGCAGATCTCCCTGAATACAGTACCTCACACACTACTCTTGGAATTTCAGGTAACACAGGAAGAAGGGCAGCAGTTAGCACGACAACTGAAGGTGACTTATATGGAGGCATCTGCAAAGATTAGGATGAATGTAGATCAAGCTTTCCATGAACTTGTCCGGGTTATAAGGTAAGCAAAATAGACATTCTAGAAATTTGTTTTAATTTTATGAATTTGACAGGTAATCCCACCGTGCTTTTCAAAACCATTAATGAGGGGAGCATTAAATGTTTTTTTAGTAAGAAAGGAAATTGTATGTAGAAATGATTCTGATTTGGGGATTAATACATGTGTTAAAAATTTTAATTAAGTACGTTTTATATTCTAGGTACTTCCTACATATAAACCCTAATTTAATTAAATTGAAATAGAAAGTCCACATAGGAATTTTGAAAAGAATCTATGCAATTTCCAAAGGTGGTGTTGTGAGAATAGCGGTGACGGCAGCTGACGTTTAAGGGTAGTTTCTGGCAGATGCTGGGTTAAGTACTTTACATGTGTTATTACATTTACTTCTTATCACAACCCAGTAAGTCAAATACTTTGAATTATCCCCACTTTCAGATGAGAAGACAGGTACAGAGAGGTTAACTCACTTGTTCAGAGCTTGGGCATATTAAAAATGGCAGAACTGGGACTTGAATCCACAGCTCTGAGTCCAGACTGTGCTCTTAGCTTTGCTTCTTACCCAGCTCCTCCCAGCGAAGAGTAAGTGAGTGGTAGATACTGAGCGTCCCCATGGGTCACAGAGTGTAATCCAGACTATAAAGAGTCTTTCTGTTAGCTGGCCTAGGAAGCCCCTGTGGGTCAGAAAGTGGTAATGGGTTCCAGGAAGCTTGAGGCGGTGGGTGAAGTCCACTGGAGTTTCTGTATATGTTTGTGTGTGAGAAGAGATTGGGGTGCTTTCTTGAGCAGGGTTTGATTTGGTTATTTTGAGTCTATGCCTGGCCCCTACCACACCCCCTGCTCTCTAGACCTACTGGGTTTTCTGCTAGTTAAGGTAGTTTGACAAGTCTGTGGAGTGGGATCATGTTAAAAATCAATGAAAAAATATCCTCGGGTGAGGAGTAAAAAATAGATAAACATAACACGATCTTCTTCAATCCTCATAGCAACTGTAAAAAGTGTTTTTTTGTTTTTGTTTTTGTTTTTTTTAAAGTACATATTTTATTGATTTTTTTACAGAGAGGAAGTGAGAGGGATAGAGAGTTAGAAACATCGATGAGAGAGAAACATAGATCGAACTACTGGGGATGTAGCTCCAAGGTACATGCCCTTGACTGGAATCGAACCTAGGACCCTTCAGTCCTATTATTCCCTTCTGAAACATGGAGGTTCAGAGAGGTCAGCTCACTTGTCTAGTATTGACTTGTAGCTAGTAGGTGGTAGGACATGGATAAGAACATGGACAGCCCTAGCTGGTTTGGCTCGGTGGATAGAACATTGTCCAGCAGACTGAAAGGTCCCAGGTTCGATTCCAGTCAAGGGTACATGCCTGAGTTGCAGGCATCCTCAGAAGGGGGCGTCCAGGAGGCAGCCAATCAATGATTGTCATCATTGATGTTTCTCTCTCTCCCTCTCCCTTCCTCTCGGAAATAATAATAATAATAAAAAGAACATGGATAAACACCTCATAAGGGTAATTGTATATTGTGCTGTAGTGATGCATGCTTATGTTTAAGTATACTTCAGAGTCATGGAACTTTAAATAGGGAAGAGAATTTAGAGGCGCTGAGTTCAGCGTCTCACCCATTGGTGAAGAAGCTTGGACAGCCTGTCATGCTGGTGCTAAAGCATTTGTGGGCACTCCTGCCCCCCAGGTTTTGCTTTGACTCCCTAGGTAAAATGTAGCATTGAAAAGCATATGCACATACACTAGACTTATCCAAAAATAACCTGCATTTTTAATAATACATTACCAAGAAGGCATATGTAGATTTTGTAGATTTATATAGAGATTTTTCTGTCTTACAGGAAGTTTCAAGAGCAGGAATGTCCTCCTTCACCAGAACCAACGCGGAAAGAAAAAGACAAGAAAGGCTGCCATTGTGTCATTTTCTAAGAATCCCTTGAGTTATAGCTACCAACTGCCAGAAAGCCCTCACTTCTCTCCTTACGGTGACGTCACGGTGGTACCTTTCAAGTGATCACGGTGGTGGCCTCTGACCAAGAAGCTGGCTGACCCTTTCTGTGAGGCCGACCCCATGGTCGTTTCAAGACAGATGGAAAGGAAACACTAAGGCTGCTTCAAAAGTTGTCTAATTATTTCAAAAGATAAAACTGTATAAACAGACATTCTTTTTTAAGGGCTTACATTTTAATAGGGATGAATCAGATTTGGAACCTAAGCTGTTTGCCAAGCTGAAATCATAAGTTTTGAAATAACTTTTAACTTCTGGAATCATATTACCTACTGTTAACCTAAATAGAAACATAGGGAGTTTTTTTTTTTAATGTGAATTTTTGCGTATCTCAAACTTTTTATGTCACCTTTAGTTACCTTAAATACACTGAATCGAATCCTCAAAAGTGAGACATCTCAGACCTTTACTGATGCTACAGCCTTTGTTTTCCAGTGGCCAAAATACCAAAATGCCTATTGTATTTATAAATTAAAAACTGCTTTAAAAGCCTTTATTATTACTCCTGCTCTTAAAGATAATATTCCGTTTGGCCAAATATTTGGACTCATTCTGGACTTAGGCACTTCAATGGTCTCGGTTTCCTAATTTCACTCTTTTCACAACCATGTTCAGAGTAAAAATAAAGAATTTATGTCTGTCTTCCTTTGTAAGTATTTCTGGATAAGGGGGTTCAAAAAAACTAAAACTGTTTTTTGTTTGTAATATAAAATATGGAATTGATCTTTCCAGGGTCAGAGATGATTAATGTTTTTGCTATATACTTTTATACATTATTTTCTTATCAGACTAGTTAACAAGTATTTTTATATGTTTGTAAGCAACTATGCTTTCACAGCATACCTGTGTATATGTAAAGATAAGTATTTAATTCTCACGGTTCACTCTTAACTGACAAAAACAAAAAAAGTGAAAACTACAGGAACTGTGGTGGAACCTGACTTTCTCTTCTGGTCCTGGTTGTGGCAATCTTTGGCCAGTCACATAGCTACCCGAGAAACCTGCCCAGCAGAGGAGGATCTGAAATCGCCCTCAGTGTCCCTCTAGATAATTGACTGTGTATCTGGTAGTACCTGTAAACCTTTCAATTGATAATTACTGTAACTGTGGATGGCTTCTGATTTTGTTTTTAATTCTGTGGATTGTGTTTAAACAATTCAAAAGTCTGTTCCTGATTTTGAGATACTAAGTGGTATTGCACAGTTGTCACTTTATTGAATGTGTACAACAGCCCCAGGAGGTTTATAAAGCGTACCCTTGTATAGCTTCAGGTGCTGGAATTAAAACTGAACTGTTACCACAAGATGCCGCTTGACGACCTGTTATTTCGGTGATTTCTTGAAGGAGTGAACATTGGAGGAAACTTACTTTAGTAGTTCGAAGCCGTTTCCCAACAGTGCCTGTAGGGTTTGAATCTAAAAGTCAATATTGGTCATTTAGTAAGCGAACTTGAAGTGAATTCTTAGGATTTCTTGAGTAGTTCCTTAAGTCAGTGTTTTTTAACTTTTTCTGTGACGTGCCTCTGACAGGGACCTCAACTGTATGGGAGAGAAGAATACATCTGAGGATGAAGCTTCAAACATTGAAGCGAAAGCACATGCATTTATTTGAATGTTAATTAAAATTATTGCCCAGTAAGATACCACATTTACTCTTGTCAGCACTTTCAGTTGAGAAAGTCTGTCTGACTTATCATTGGTAACTTGAGATAGCAAGAGACTGTCTATGTAAGATACAGACTTAATGGGATCCTTGCATTTTATTCTGAATAGATGATTTCTAGCAAAGCAGCCTAGAAATTAAGTTTTATGTTTACTACTTTTTTTCTTAGTATTTCACTTGGGATAAATTTTATTGCTACATCTTGAAGTTCCCTAACCCTTTCTTCTGCAAATGTTTAGTTTGCTATTAATCCCATCCAGTGAATTTTTCTTTTTATTCTTTTTTTTTCTTATCTAGAAGTTTTGTTTGGTTCTTTTGAAAAAAAAATATATGTGTTTATTGATTTCAGAGAGGAAGAGAGAGGGAGAGACAAAAACATCAATAATGAAAGAGGATCATTGATTGGCTGCTTCCTGAATGCACCCTACTGGTGATCGAGCCTGCATCTTAGATATGTGCCCTGACCAGGGATCTAATCATGACCTCCTGGTTTATAGGTTAAATGCTTAACCACTGAGCAACACTGGCCAGGCATTTTTTTTTTTTTTTTAAAGAATAGATTATTGATTTTTCAATGGAGGGAGAGGGAGAGAGAGAGGGATATGGATGCAAGAGCACACCATTAATTGGCTGCCTCCTGCACACCCGCTACCAGTTTTAAGCCTGCAATCCGGGCATGTGTCTTTTACTGGAATCAAACCACAGCAACCTTGGTGCATGGGGTGATGCCCAACCCACTGAGATACACCAGCCAGAGCTGTTTGGTTCTTTTTTCTATCTTCTGTTTCTTTCCTCATTCTCTTCAGGTATTTCGTTTACCCAGCTTCTCTCAGTTTGGTTCCCAGAATTGAGTCTAATGCTTTAACTCTTGCATGTAACACATTCACTTCTGTGCATCTAGAATGGTACTAGCTGTGTACCCTCCTTGAGAGATTTGAGAGAACAGTCACTAAAATAACTTTCTCTTGCTGCTTTGAATATTTGAACATGGTTATAAGTAGCTGATCCTCTCTATCATCTGTACAATTTTTGCATCTGTTCTGTTGACTGATTTTTCTCTAGTTACAGGTCACATTTCCTTGCTTTTTTGCATGTCTACTAAGTTTTGATTGAATGCTGGACATTGTGTATTTTATGTCATTGGATACCTAGATTTTGCTGGGCTTTTGTTCTGGCAGTTGGTTAATTGACTTGCACTTCAGTTTGATCCTCTTAAGGCTTGTTTTTAAGCTTCATGCCGTCTCAAATAGATTTTCCCCAGAATAGTTTAGTTCCAATAATAGGTGTGGCCCATTTGGGGTCTCTACTGAATGCACGGAGTAATTAGTGTGGACTGTCCAATATGGCCACTGGGAACTGAAACAATTCTCAGCCCCATGTGAACTCTGGGGACCATTGTATTGACAGTTCCTGGACCATTCTTTGTCCAGCTGACTGGAGTTTCACTCTATACTTGTATATCTTAATATTCAGCGAAGACTCACTGATTATGCATTTCTGTGTAGCTCTCCCCTTTCCAGAATGTGGCCCTGCAACTTCCGCTTCCTCACACTCCCTCATCTCCCGTGCCCATCCTTTCAGCTCAGGGACACTTTTGTGCCCTGCTTAGAATTCCCATCCCTCTGTAGTCTGGAGTGTGCCTCTAGGCAGAGTCAGGGCAATTATAAGGCTTATCTATTTGTTGCTCTTCCATCAGGGATTGTAGTCCTATGCTGCTTGGAGTATAATGTCTGAAAACAATGGTTTCACATAATTTACACCAGCTTTCTGATTGTCTAAGGTAGGAGGGTAAATCCTGTTCCCGGTTATTCCGTGGTTGGAAGCTGAAGTCTCTGCTATTTGGTTTCCTTCATATACTCATAGGTGACTTGCAGCTCTCTTACTCTGTGACTTGAAATCTTTTCTCTATAGCTGAGGGGTTGGCAAACTTCTTCTGTAAAGGGCCAGATAGTAAATATCATTTTGGGCATTGTGGGCCATATACTATTGTATCCCTGAAGCAGCCATAAACAATACATGAATGAATGGCTATGTTCCAATAAAACTTTATTTGTGGACACTGAAATTCGTATTCCATATCATTTCCATATTTCATGAAATATTAATCTTTTGAATTTTTAAAATTCATTTAAGCTTGTAAAAACCATCTGTACAAAAAGCAGATGGCAGACTGGATTTGGTCTGTGGGCCGTGGTGTGCCAAACCTGCTCCCTTGAGCACACTTAGCATTTGAGGTTACATTTCTAACTTTAGAATCTTTTATGTTTCTTTATATATTTAGAAATTCTTTCAAACAGGATTTCCTGAATTGACAGTCATGAATTTCTGTCTTAGGAATTTGCTCCCTATATTGTTCAAGGATTTATAATATTTTAGAGTTGGACATTATGCCTTATTGACATACCTCTTCAATGGATGATCTTTAAATTTGGGGCTTTCAAGTTTTATAATATAAATTGGTTCCTTTATTATTTAACTTTTAAAATTTGATGAGAGAAGGATATATATACATAAGGCCTGGCTTGTTCCTCTTGTAACTTTGATTACCACATTACTTCTTTTTCCATTTCTATCCATAATGTTTCCATTGAACAGGTGACTGGCAGATAAATAGGAGTCGCTCTTAATATCACTTCACCACTTATGAATATTTAATCAGTGACTGTTTATAAAATAGTTTCAAAGTACTTTTTAGAAAAAGGGTATTTCACTATAAACAGATTTCTTTATACAAGACTTTACTAGGTGTTTTTAGGGAAATGGATACATTTGGAGCTTTTTCTTCCTACAAATTATTCAATATCTAGTGGAGGAAGATTAAGAGGGACAAAAATAGAAAAGAAAAAAAATGTTGGGACTGTAGAGATAAGACAGATTATAAGTAGAGTGCAAAAAGTTGGCAAGTTCAGAAGTGATGCTTCCTGGAAAATCTGGGGGAGCTTCTTAATTAGAAGTGTTTTAGCAGGAGTTTTGTGGATTGGTAGGATTTGAGGTGAGGAGAGGAGGTGGAAAGACTGGGGGCAAGCCTGGGCTAAGGCACGGAGTTGACAGGATGGCAAGGTGTATTCTGGGACTGGAACCTTAACTTAAAAGGATTTTAAGTGTAGTGTGCAAAACATACTGATACAGTGAACTCAGTGTGGGTTGTGGATGACTTCAAATAGGATGGTCCTTCTGTCTATAATGGAAAAATGCCAAGGGTTCTGAACAAGGGGTACCTAGATCTAATCTGGTGGAGATACGAATAGCAGAAGTGTGGACTAAAGGAAGGGTTGCCAGGTACGGCTATTGGAATCATGGAATCTGCCCTCTTTCCATTTGTTCTGCCCTTCTTTGTCTGAGCCCCTTATCTCACAGGCAGGTTACTACAGTGGACTCTGAAGTAGTTTATTTCCATTTTGCCCTCACAAAGCTGTTATTTTAATGTGGCCAAGGGATATTTGTTAGACCATAAATTAAATGTCACACTGCTGCTTAAAGCCTGTCATCATCTCAGTGCTCTTGGCCTGATATCTAAACTTCTTACCATAGTCTACAAGGAACTGTCATCTTCCTGCTTCTCACTTACATTCAGGTTGATTTACTTTGTTGCCTTCTGGAACACACTGTGTATTTTCCAAATCAGTTGCTTCACTCAACCACTCCAGTGAGCTGTTTTTATCCTTTTGCTCTTGGCTTAGATGCCACATCCTCAAAGAGTCCTCTTGACCACCTATTCTAGTAGCACAGTGCTTTGTGTTTACTTAATGACACCATCTGTGGTTATTTTGTGTGTCTTGCCTGACCTGTACTGTAGGGTCACGAGCTCTGTGAGGACAGAACCATGTCTGCTGTGTTTACTGCTATGTTCAGGTTTCCTGGCATGTGCAGAAAACTACCTGATGAATGAATAAGGAACACAGGCAATCCCCTAGTGATAGAAATATATGGTGAGGTTAGTCCAGGAGGCATTTGAGAGTGGGGAGTAGAACTTGAAAGAAGAGGCTAAGACTAGAAGTGCAGATTTGTAATTTATCTAGTTTGAGCTAATGATTGTAGAGGTGGGAGTGGAAGTAGTCCGAGGGAAGGTCCAAGAGTAGGAATTTTGTGGGGAAAATGAACATTGCGGGTAGAAGATTAAGAGGCAACCAAAAGCCATGAGAAACCATCAGACCTGGAGAAAGCCAGGAGACATATTTTTGAGGATGACGAGGGGATGGTGAAAGGCATGCAAGAGGCAGCAGTGAGTGTCAGAGGTTGCTGATGACTTTGATTTGTTTCAGTTACTGGTTATGGGAACCAGGTTATAGGAGGATGAGGTGTGATTGGAGGACAAGGAAGTGGAGAAAGTGTGAGTTACTCCTCAGAAATTCTGTGGGCAATGGGGCAGTTATCTTGCTCCCTAGGGAAGGGTGTTAGAGGATTAAGAAAAAGAGCCAGTGCAGGGTACTTAACTGTAGATAATGTAGGCATACAAGCCTGCAGGTATATATCACTATGTAGATGCTTAAGCATTTGAAAGATTGAAAAGCCCAGCGTTTGCATGTTGTGTCCCCTTCTGCCTGGCGAGTGAGGATGGCGTGCAGCCCTTCCCTGTCTGTGGCAAAGAGCCAGTTTTTGAATTTTTTCATTTTTACTCCTATGGACTGACACTTTTGCTAAATGTAATAAAAAATGAATTACTATAAAAATAATCATCTCTTGGAAATCGTGCTATGTCAAATTGTTATAAAATGTTCTAAGTGCTTGCTTCCAGTTTCTGCATCTCATAGGATGTTAATGAACAGCTGAGGGCATCCTCAGGCTGCAAACATTGCTGTGAGCAGCACTAATGTGGTAAGTAAGGGAGCTGGAGAGGCAGGTGTTTTTCACAAGTGGCTCTCTGATTCCCAGACAGGCCAGTAAGTTCCAGGTTAGGATCGTGCAGTGGGCGTTGCATGCCAATACTAGGAAAAGAAATAGAGACACTGCTATTGTAATGGAGTCAGTAGTCTTGAATATGTTTGCCCTTTTCCCTTCTGCTGATACTTAAAGTTATCTAATCTAATAAAAGAGTAATATTGAAATTGACTGTTTCTTTGGGATGCCTAAGCCACGCCCACCAGCCAATCAGAGCAGCTGTATGCAAATCAACCCGACCAAGATGGAGGCCGGCAGTCATGGAGCTAGAGTAAACAGGAGGCTTCTATTGCACCAGGAGTAAACTGTCTGTCTAGGCCAGCTAGGCCCCTCTCTGCTCCAGGCAACATAGTTGCAATAATAGAAGCCACAGAGCTGAACCAAACAGGAGGCTTCCATTGTACCAGTGATGGAGGAAACTGCCTGCCTAGGCCGGCTGGGCCTCTACTAAGGCAACATTCTTTCAATTATAGAAGCCATGGAGCTGAAGCCAACAGGAGGCTTCGTTACCTGTCTAGGCCTTGGCTTAAAGCAACAGTGTATCAATTATAGAAGGTAAATAAACCCCAGAAACCTTCCAACCAGCCTTGCTGGGACATTGGGTCAATGGGAGCTATGGGCAGCCTGAAAGCCTGAAAATGGCTCTCAGCCCCACACCCAGGTTGCCCAGGGACCCAAAACCTGAAGGAACTGTGGACAGCCTGAAAATGGCCCTCAGCCCCACACCCAGGCTGCCCAGGTACCCCAGTAGGGACTTGAAACCTGAAGGGTCTGTGGGCAGCCTGAAAATGGCCCTCAGTCCCGCACTCAGCCTGCCCAGGTACCCCAGGAGGGACTCGAACCCTGAAGGCACTGTGGGCAGCCTGAAAACAGCTCTCAGCCCCTCACCCAGGCTGGCCATACCCCAATGGGGTTAGGATCCACACTGGGGGGCTTGGTCAGCCTGCAAACAGCCATCAGCCCCTCACCCAGGCTGGCCAGGCATGCCAGCAGGTTGACATCCCCCAAGGGGTCCCAGACTGCGAGAGGGCACAGGCCGTGCTGAGGGACCTCACGAGTGCACAAATGTTTGTGTACTGGGCCCCTAGTTTGAAATAAAAGAGAACTCTTTAAACATACAACTGCTTAAAATATGAAAACTCTTACCAATCAATTCTAAAGCCAGGAAGTAGTTAAGAACATAATCTGAGTATTTAGAGCACGCTGAGTAAATGTTAATGAATGCTAGCTTACATTATGACATTATGAATGGTAAGTGGAAAGTCTGAAATTGCATTTCTATCTGATGATAACCTGGGTCACAGTATTGTGTGTATAATTTATTTGTGAGGACATTTTCTGTTATAAGTGACAGGCATGGAACTGAAGCCAACTTCAACACAAAGTGGGCATTTACTGGTTTATAAAGAAGTGAGAACTGGTGGGTAAAACTGGCTTTCCATAGCTCCTATGTCAGGATACCATCAGGACTTGCTCTCAAGATGAGAATTGGCTACATTGTGGAGGTGGGGTAGAATCCTTTAATGTGAGAAAGCTTGTATGAAAGCCTGAGACCAGAAAAGGTCAAATAACTGGCCCTACCTCTCTCGGTTCTCAGGCACAGGGGTGTTTGAACCCAGGTTTCTCTTGCTCAGCCATCATGCGACTTCTGCCTCTCTGCCCTGCAGGGTGTATAAAAACTGAAGTGATAGGGTGTGTAAAGCAGGATGTCATTATTTAAATCTGACATTTTAGTACAGATCTTGCACTCATAGATTTCAAAAAATTTAAAATGAAGAATTAGCTTCATGCTCATTTGCATTCAGCTGCTATTTATAGTTTGTTAGAGCATCTCACCCATTTTCGAAAGGACTATTTTATTGTCATTCTCGACTTTGGGCAATGTGAAGAACAAAACAAATCATTCTGTTATTAAAGTTAGTGGTACCAAATAACTAATGTCTATGTCTTCCTTGATTCTGTGTTCTACTTAGGGATTATATATGTATAGTTTGTCTTGTGTGGACAGTGGTACCCATTCCTTTAAGATACAACCATTTAACACTGTCTGGGACAAAAGGAACTGACTGTATGTCCTAGAACACTATATTGAACTCCTTTAAACTTGCCTGGACCGTGTGAGCTGTTAGGTCACAGGAACACCTTGACATGGAGAATTTTTGTGTTGACATTTTGGCCACGGACTTGACCTGAGCTAAGTTTCATGTGAGAATGTGTAATGTGCCCTTCCTGAAAGAAGTACACAGACTTGAGTATGCCTGAAACATGTTTAATACACAAAGTTCACATTAAAAACAGCACAAAGTCTTTAATTTTTTTCAATGTTGGGTCTGAAGAAGCCCAGGCTTTTTTCTCATTTGCTACAACAGTTTTTCTTCAAATAATGCATTGGCAAGGTGACAAGTGGGTGACCCAGTGTCTGGCTAGGGGCTATCTCTCTGAACATATAATCTGAAAATGTGGATGGAAGTTAGATTACAGCTGGTTTGGCATTGATAAAACTATGTATACAACAATCACGGCTTCTCTTTATATGGCAAGGTTTGCTGGGTGTCTTATGACCTGTTTACTATCTCAAGTGCAAGTTCAAATAAATTTCATTTTTGTAGTAAAAAAATCTTTATTCCCAGAATGACTGGTTAGCCAGAAAAACTATAAATCACCTAACACAAGACTTTGGTAAAAAAGAGGTTTGGTGCTTCTTATAAATTTCCCCTTGTAAGCAAAAGAAATAACACTTAGGTAACAAGGAAGATGTTACCCATTCTCAGTTACCTGGTTGTAACGCTCCAAAATTAGGATTAAAAGTGTACCCAACAGGGACCAAATAACATGAAACACTGGGGTGGCTCGCCTTTGAGTTACTTAGGAATCACCACCTTAAGGAACTTTGACTTCCATGGGTTGAGAGGAAGCAGGCCTCTAGATAGCTAAGAGTAATATTGCCAAAGTGAGCAGATGCTGTATCTACTTTTATTTTTGTCCAAATGAAAATTAAACCTTTTCTTTCTTTTTTTTCTTTTCCTTTTTTTTTTGTTAATCCTGAGGATATTTTTCCATTTTTTAGAGAGTGGAAAGGTGAGACAGAGAGAGAAACATTGATGTGAGAGAGATACATTGGTTGATTGCCTCCCACATGTGCCCCAACCAGGGGGCCAGGGATCAAGCCTGCAACTGAGGTATATGTCCTTGGGCAGAATTAAACCCAGACCCTTTAGTCCGTGGGCCGATGCTCTATCTACTGAGCCAAACCAGCTAGGGCTAAGCCTCTTATTTATATTACCTTCCTTTGTAGGGGGGAGAAAATGGTTTCTTAAAGGGCGACAACAGTGATGTTGGAAACAAAGCTCCAGGAACTCAAAGATATGACAATAATGGCGCCTCCAGAATGAGGAAGCAAAATCCGAATCCTTAGCTGAATAAGATTAACTGTAAACAGACTAAACTTCTGACACTTCATTCATGTAAAAACACAAAAGACAGACCCAAAGGAGTTTTTTATTGAACAGTCCCTCTTGGATTAAAGAAAATAATACAGACTCAAGGCTATAGCATATACTATATGTTGTGTTTGAAAATATCCTGATGTGTTTAATGTGAATTCTTAAAATAGTGTATTCAAAGCATTGTATGCATCTCATCCATGATACATATTTGGATAAAGCATAATGAAAAAGACCTGCAACAGAAACAAAATGAATTTTAATAATAAATGAATAAGAACTGCCAATGGATTCAACAAAATGTCCTTTTACACTAATCCTTGGTAGTCAAGTCTCCCTGTTTGGTGCTGATGAGTGCTGGGGAGGGGATAGAGACCCACGGCCTTCCCCACGGGGTGCCTAGGACCAGAACCCCAGGGTGGAGTGCTGATGTAGGCTTAATTTCCCAGCAGATTTTCTTGCCCAGTTTGATTCTGTCATATTCTCTTCTCCCTAGATTCCTATCTTCTAAATGTCTTAGCAACACCTTTTCTGTCTTCAGAAGAAAGAAAAAACTTTCTACATATAAAATTTTATGATTAAAAATCCTTTAAAATACAGAGATAGCATTTTTATTGAAGAATGATGTGGTGGGTTGTGGGGAGACTCAGCAAAATGTTTGTTTTGCATAAGTAAATATGTTAGAATTGGTTTGAAAACGTAAAGGGAGATTTTTTAAATCTCAGGCTTGGGATTGCTAGTGAGGCTCCTTTTGCTGCCTGGGCCTTGGTTCTGGTGAGGGTGTAGTACTGGAAACGTCATAAGGCTGGCTTTCCAGGAGAATCATGGCAAAAAGCAAACAACTCAAAACAAGGCAAAAATCCTTTCTAGACTTAATGACCCTGTGCATCAGGTAAGAACCAGCAACCTTATATTCAGATAAATCTGCCATCATTTCCTTTGGGGTATCGGGAACCAGTATTAGGAAAGAGAAATGTATTCAGAATTTCTCAGTGAAAGAGGAAAGCCATTCAACTTCAATGCTCCTATTCCTGTCTACCATCCCTGTCTTCCCCAAGAACCATTGATGACCAAGGAGACTCAACAAGGGACCTAACACTCCACTAAGGGAAAAGAGATGAACAAACCACGACTTCTTGCAAGAGAGGGCAGGCCAGAGAGAATGAGGGGATGATCTGCTCCAGACACAGTTGCCTCTTCCTGGAGGCCAGGTCTCTGCCCTGCGCCCGGGTGGATGCTCTCGGGGGACACATTTCCATTTGGTACAGGGTGGCTGACACGTTCGTGCTGCAGGAGAACCGGCTGGGGGTGAGGGAGCCCTACTCAGCCTGTGCCCACAAGAAGTACACAGAAAGGATGTCCCTGGCACCCACAAGACCACTGGGCGAATGACACTGCGGAAATGACAACTAGTGTACACGATTTAAATTGCCTTAAACAAACAAGCAAACAAACGATCCAGCCACCAGTGACTCTGGCATCTCGAGCGGGGCCCTGGATACTTGGACCCTTGTTAACAAGGGTGAACGTTGCAGGCTCTGATCTCCTTCTTGTCTTTGCAGCTGGTAAACTGGGAGCTTTTGAACCTCTTCTTGACAGTCATGTAGCGTTCCTGGATCCCTCCTCCGCACAGTTTGGTGCATTCCGACCAGGCTGTCCACGGGCGCATCCTACAGCCTGAAAGCATGAGAAAAGCCTGGTTAGGCCAGCAGACATTGGAGCAGCACAGGGGTGCTGAATTCCAGCAAACAGCTGTCACAGCTAGTTGTCTGGGCTTCTCCTCTGCTCTTGTATGTAATCAGTTGTTGAATTAAACAATGGCTAGAGTCCTTATTAGGAACTGATAGTTCCTAGTCGTGATAGACTGCAAGTACTTCGCAGCTCCTCCCATCATGGGGCTGTCTGCTTCTCCACCTCTTGAATCGGGACTTGATTATATGACGTGCCAATGGTTTGAAAAATAGCTGCTGGGGACCTTCCACGCCACATAAGAAAGCCCGGTGGGACTGATGGAGCGATCCTGTGGAGATCACCCCAACCACCCTATCCGAGGCTCCAGAAATGCAGGCAAGGCCAGTGTAGACCTTCCAGCCCCAACTGAGCCAGCTGCTGACAGTAGCCACACGAAGGAGCTGAAGCTGGACCACAGAAGGTGCATCCAGCTGAGCCAGCCCAAGACACTGAGCACAGTACATGTTAATACATGACTTCTAAGTAGCTACTGCTTGGGGTGGCTTGCGAAGGCAGCAACGATGCAAGTTGCAATTAATCACTTCTTTCTTTTACGCTTTGCTCCCCAAGTATTTAGCCTCCTTCCCAAATACTAAGTAAATGCAAATGTAATTTATTATCCTTCCTACATAAACGTGCCCTTCCCAAAGAAAATTTCCCCAAACCCCGGCTATAAGCTTAGATCTTTTTTAAAAAAATGTTTCCTTGGCTTTCTCCATATGACTGCTTTGTAGAATCAGTCACATTTATGATCAATCCTTCAATACTATGCTCAGTTTCATGGAGGAGAAGAGCCTGGCATAGTGGCTGCCTGGCACGTGGTAGGGCTCAAATGAGTGTTGACTAGCCGACCGACTGTCATGTGCAACAGACAGCATTTTGGGGTGCAAGCAGCTTGCTATCGGAAAGGTTATGAACTGTCAAGTAGCTCCTTGTATGTGTGTTTCTCATCGCCCTAGATGGAACGCCTTAAGGAAGAGAGGAAAAAAGGGTAGTGTGAGCTGTGCTTTAAAAAACAGTGTAACAACGTAACCTTCATCCACTCTAGGGAGTCCAAAGACCATCCACTGGCCTGAGCCATGGATCTCCCCATCTCATTGTTTCATAGACTTACTGATGGTTTTGCAGTCTTGGCCGGGACCAGCTTATTCATCAGTGTGGCCTCAGGTGGGGAGATTTTTTAAGCCTAAAACTCCCTCAAGGTATGCTGGAGAAGGGGCACATAGCCTCTCTCCCAGGCTACAAACGAAACTTAGTAAGTGGCTCTGTGCCTCCTCCAAACCACGCAAAGTGGCTGTGAAAGTCACTCTTGCTTAAACCTACAGAACCAAGCCTCCAACCCTCAGCGGCCACTAGACCTTTCCTGGCCTGGCCCCCACCGCTCCAGCCGGGTTTCCTGCCGCTCCCCTTGTACTCTGCTCCACCTGCGTCCCATTTTTTGCTTGGACATTCCATGCTCTTTGGCATCTGTGCCTTCGCAATTACTACTCCTGCTCTAGCTGGCGAACTCCTACAAGCTCTTCCAGACCTCCTTGCATTTCCCCCGCTTCATCTGCCTGCACTCCAGCCTCGCACGTGGGAGCAGTACCTGGGAACTGCTCCCCATCTGACTCTTCCCTCAGCTGCTCACTCCTCCGGCTCTCCCGGGCCTCTCTCCAGCGCAGCTTCTGGATGGATGGATTTCGGCATTTCCGGAGGCGGCACTTTTTTCGCTGCACAGTCTCTGGGCAGGGTGCACCTCCAAACTGAGGCTCCATTTGGATCATCCGGGTTCGAATCATGTGGCCTTTCCCGCATGACTTGTTACATTCCGACCACTGGGACCACTCAGTGAGCTCACAATCAATGGCTGGCAAGAAACAGAAGGGCGGGAGTGCATCTCATGTTTGAAACAAGATGCGGTCACTTACACTCTCCTTTGAACATCTCAAATCAAGCCCGTGACACATGCAGAGCAGGTGCTGTTATCCCATTTCACAGAAGAAGAAACCGAGGCTCCAAGAAGCAGACTAACTTCATCCAGCCCATATGGTTTCTAAGCAGAAGGGGCAGGATTGGTGCCCAGGTCGTTTTACGGCCCCTCTGTGACCCGAGACGGCTTTCGGAGGGAGGTTGGGGGAGGGGTGGGGAATTTGTGGATGTGTAGAGAGCCTCTTGCCTTGCTGCTCTGTGAGCTTCTGGCATAGATCTGCATCTGGGCAAGCAGCCTGAGTAATAAGGGAGAGGGAGCATGAAAGAGGAGACTGCAAGTGCATTTCAGAGGAAGCCAAAAATCAGATCACAGCCAAGTGTGTCTGACTTTCCAACACCTAAAAGCGAAGCTCTCCTGGAAGAGCAGCCAGAAAAGCAGGCTCTCTCCCCTTGGGATCAGTCCCTGTGGAATGCACACGGCTGGTCGCAGATTTGGGAGGAGATGGGGTGGCCACCGAGCTTTTGAGAGCTTGGATTGTTTTTCTTATCAAGGCTGCAAGGCACAGGAGTCACGGCCTCAGTGTCCACCCTCTGGTCATGGACAAATAAAATGGTCAGAGGGAAGAGGTGTAAAGTAAAAAAGCTTGGACTATCCATTGGTTAGACAGCTGCTAATTGGGGATGGGGGTGGGGAGGGAACGAACTAAGAAGTAAGGTGTACCAAGCCTTGGGCAAAGCGTTTTTCATCTAAGTCTCCCGTTTAGACTGCACAGCAACTTGCAGTTTGTATTCTTTGCAGATGGTTGTGGGATCCTCGTTACTAATGAGGAGGCTGACTGAGAGTGTAATCAGTGAACTGCCGCGCATCCAAAACAGAAGCCATCCTTGCATCTATAGATGCTTATTTCAATTACTTTGCTAACACAGAGCCCTGGCCGGTTTGGCTCAGTGGGTAGAGTGTTAGCCCGTGAACTGAAGGGTTCAGGGCTCAATTCCGGTCAAGGTATACTTGAGTGGCAGGCTTGATTCCCAGCCTAGTTAGGGCACATGCAGGAGGCAACTAATCGATGAGTTTCTCGCACATCAATGTTTCTCTCTTTCTCCCTTCCTTTCCGCTCTCTAAAAATCAATGGAAAAATATCCTTGAGTTTAGGTTTAACAACAAAAACCACTTTGCTAACACAGAGGTCCACATCCAGGCTCTTTCTCCCTCCCCACAAACGGTTGGACATTTTGACTGAGCAGTGTGATCCCGCACAGGGCTGGTTGGACATTCCCACCCAGCAATGTGACCTGGAACAGGGCGGGTTAACGGCGGGCGTGCGGGAACGCCAGGACTTACGGCATTCGGGCAGCATGCATTTCTCCACCTGCTCCAGCTCCTCATTACAGTCCCCGAGCTCGGCCAGAGACTTGAGCATCCGCTGGCGGGTCCGCATGCCCTTCCCACAGGTCACGCTGCAGTCGCTCCACTCGGACCATGGAGACAGCAAGCATGGGATGGTGTCTAGGTGGAGAGGCAGGTTTGCCACGGAGAATAAGCCCCCTTTGCTTTCTTTGACCCCTGTGCCCCCCACTCCCTGTCCCCACTCTTGTCCATGGAATAAGGTGAAACTGTCTGATAGATTCAGACACTCAAGTGAACTCCAGGGGCAAGAAGTGACTCAGCAGATTCCTGCTGTTCTTGTCACTCTCCTGCAACTCCTCTGGCCCTGCTGGAGGCTGACGTGACATCACATGATATTGAACACACGAGTAATACGAATATACAGGTCCCCACTTGAAACACCACTGAGGGTCTGAGTAGGGTCTTATTAGAGGCAGAAACAGCCCAGGAACCATATGCTAAAAGTTAGATGCAATGTTGCATCTTTGGACATGTGCTGAAGCCCCTAACATGTGTATGTACTCTGTGCATGTGTACATATGTGTACTGATGTGTGAGCTTGTGCGCATCTGTGCACAGAGTAAGGGTGTAGTGTTTTATGGGGCCAGTATGTATAGGAGTGGGGAGGCCTCAGATGACCTGGGAAATGCACATGCCACCTGAATGTATCGTTACCCTCACAAAGATACTTGGGCCCCTATAGACATGCTGCAGGTGATTCTATCCAAAAGTCACCAATTTTCCACCAGCATTGCTCAGAGGGTCGCTCAAAGGAGGCCACTCTCTCTGGGTCTGGTTGATGACCACACAACTATGGCCTTCACCTTGATCCCAGCAGTGGCCTGCAAGGATGGTAGAACAGAACTTACCCCACCTCCGACCTTGATGGAGGTGGTAGTAGTGGATGCTGTGGTCCCCCATTCTGTCCCTGGCTCCCTCCCCTGACCCACCTCCCCTGCCCACTCACGGCACTCCGGCATCATGCACTTCTCTGTCTGAGAGGTCTCGGCCTTGCACATGGAGCCGTCCGCTGGGCTCATTTTGACCATGCGGTGCCTCTTCTTCATGCCCATCCCGCAGGTGGCGCTGCACTCGTCCCACTCGCCCCATTCGGTCATCAAGCAGCTGCTGGAAGCTGGGGAGTCCAATGGCCTCGGAGTCATCAGTTGCCTCAGAGCCGGGCCCCGCCCCGCCCCGCCTGCCCAGCGTCCCTGCACTCACAGCACTCCTCGTTGACCGTGCACTTCTCGGTCTCCTCTGTGGGCAGCGTGCACACGGAACCATCCTCCGGGAACTGCTTCACGTACCTCTCCCGGGACCGCATGCCCATGCCGCAGGAGATGCTGCAGGGCGACCAGGTGATCCACTCGGACATGGTGCAGGTGGACCCATCTGCAACACACGGAGCGGATGCTGCAGCCCCAGCCCCGTCCACGGGTGGAGCGTACCAGACATGACCCGTGGGACCCAACTCCATAAGGACAGGAATCATAAGGAACCACTGGCTTTTAAAGGGGAGTTAGGCAGTTGAGGATGTAAAGGAACATAAAAGGTCTACATTTTAAAACCAGAAATGTCTCTAAGAGTAAATGAAATGCTCTTTTCCAGGTACATGGGGGCACTCAGTGAGGATTACTCCTTACCCCACGCTACTGCATATAAAAGACACTTGGATGATAGAAGGATGACTATCTATACTAATAAAAGAGTAATATGCTAATTAGACCAGGCACCTTCTGGATGTCCTTCTGGACAAAAGCCATGGTGGCAGGAGAGAGGCAGAGTTGGTTAGAGGCAATCAGGCTGGCAGGGGAGGGTAGTTAGGGGTGATCAGGCAGGCAGGCAGGTGAGCAGTTAGGAGCTAGTGGTCCTGGATTGAGAGAGGGATGTCCGACTGCTGGACATTCCCAAAGGGGTCCCAAATTGGAGAGGGGGCAGGTTGGGCTGAGGGACCCTCCCCTTGTGCATTTCATGCACCGGGCCTCTAATATATACATACTAGGGGCCTGGTGCACAAAAATTTGTGCACTCGGGGGTGGGGGGGTCCTTCAGCCCGGCCTGTGTCCTCTCGCAGTCTGGGACCCCTCTGGGGATGTCCACCTGCTGGTGTGCCTGGCCAGCCTGGGTGAGGGGCTGATGTCTGTTTGCAGGCTGGTCAAGCTCCCCAGTGGGGACCCTCACCCCATGGGGGTGTGGCAAGCCTGGGTGAGCGGTTGAGGGCAGTCTTCAGACTGGCCATAGCCTCTTCAGGATTCAGGTCCCTACTGGGGTGCCTGGCCAGCCTGGGAGAGGGGCTGAGGGCCATTTTCAGGCCATCCACAGCTCCCATTAACCCTCGGGGCCATCCGCCTGGGCCCACAGGCTTCCTCCTGGGAAGCGATCGGGTGGCCGTGGCACACCCAATGGCTTCCCAGGACAGAGCCTAGGGGCCAGCTGGCTGGTCCCGCCCCCAGGCTTCTGCCTGGGAAGCCATGGGGTGGCTGAGGCACATGTGGGGAGCCTGGGAAGCCCTTGTGTGTGCCCCGAAATGATGGATTCCAGGCCGCAGCCTCTTCCTGTGGGAGGCAGCTCCTCCCACCCACGGCTTCAGCCACTGGCTTGTTTGCTCTTTCCATCCTGCGCTTTGGCTGGACCCTGTATGCGGCTTCTCCTGGGCTGCGACCTCCGCCATCTTGGCTAGGCTAATTTGCATATAGTCGCTCTGATTGGCTGGTAGGCGTGGCTTACCCGTCCCAAAGAGATGGTTAATTTTAATATTACGCTTTTATTAGTTTAGATTCTGAGATACTGTGTAAGCTGTCAGTTCCCAGTCTAGAAAAATAGATGAGAAAATTTTGTTCTTGAAGGAGAGTGTGACTGGGCTTGAGACATGAGGACCTGAGGGCTGATCTGTACCCAAAGAGCAGATTATATTAAGTGGCAGGCGCCTCAGTGCCTCAGTTGAGGTTGGTAACAAAAAAAAGAAGACCTCAGCTACTAATGGGGAGCAAATGGTTTGGTGGGGAATTGAGAGAGAATGTGTGTGTGTCAGGAGAAGGGGACATAGAGGAAGAATGAAGAAGAAAATGTAGCCAGCCTTCTTGATATCCTGGACTACATATGGCTTTGCTCCCAAGAGTGGGTGTTAGCAAAGACCATGATGCTGCAGCAGACACTCAAGATGTTGGTGAGAAAGATATCCAACCTCCCAGCTTGGCTTGTGGTCCTGTTTCCAAGCTGCTGGTGGTGGTATGCTGCTCCAGTTGGAAACACAGGTGTGTGTGTGTGTGTGTGTGTGTGTGTGCATGCACGTGCGCTTGTTTGAAAAAGAGGAAAATGAAGTCATCCCTCTACCATCTATCCGTTTATTCATGTCACTGAGGACACTGAATGCTTAGGCAAACACTCTGAGGTTTAAAAGAGGTGTAAGATATGGATCTTGTTCTACTCCAGAGAGAGAAAGGGAGAGAAAGGGGGAGAGAAAAAGAGAGAGAGAGAGAGAGAGAGAGAGAGAGAGAGAGAGAGAGAGAGAGAGAGAGAAAGGTGGGGGGGGGGAATATAATTCTGGGCATTGAAAATATGACAACAGAGGTAAGCCCAGGGAATTGGGGGAGCATAGAAGAGGGGGAAAAGTCACCCCTTCTGGGAGTTCTGGGGAAGATTTCACACAAGAGGCACATCTGAGTGAACTTGGCTGGAAAAACGGATATTTGCATTTCAGGTTCAGAAAACAGCTTATGCAAACATCCTGCAGAGAGTGCATATCTGTGTGGTACTGGGAGATGAAGCTAGAAAGGAAGACTGAAGTCAGAGTGGGAGGCCAGCCTGCACATGGCCACAGGCTGCCACCTGCATGTGTGTGGTGCCCACACATTGTCATTTAACCTTCGGACTGTGTAGCTACACGATACTGGTGGTGCAGCAAGAAATCACAAGGCCCACGTTAGACCCAGGGACAAAGCTAACCAAAGGTGCCTGTGCAACCAAATCAGATAATGATGTTCTGATGTGATGTGGGTGGAGGTTCAGGGCTTGGCAAGCCCCAATTCAGGCTGCCCATAACCTGGCAAGACGTTACCTGAGCAGGAAGAATACCCTCACCATCAACCCGAGTGTCTTGTGAGAGGAAGAGGTTGCAGTCGAGAGGCGTCCCCCAGACACCCTCAGGCTCCTTAACTAAGAACGTGTTTCCAGTATCGCAGCACAATGTTCACTGCATGGGGTGAGCGTCCGAGTGCTCATTTTCACCAGGCCTTCACCTTGGTTCTCTACAGAACTATTTTGCCAGTAAATTAAGTAGAGGAGTTTGTACATTGGGCAGTGAGGAGCCACAGAGTTTTAAACTAAGGAGTGACATGACCAGGTCTTCGTTTGCAAAGGACCCTTCTAGTGGTGCCCGGAAGTGGGCAGAGATGACAAGGCCTGGGATAAAGGGCTGGTTCAGATAATGAGGAAGAAACTCTAACTACGGCCCTAACCGGTTTGGCTCAGTGGATAGAGCGTCGGCCTTCGGACTGAAGGGTCCCAGGTTCGATTCTGGTCAAGGGCATGTACCTTGGTTGTGGGTGTACCAGTAGGGGGTGTGCAGGAGGCAGCTGATCAATGTTTCTAACTCCCTATCTCTCTCCCTTCCTCTCTGTAAAATATTAATAAAATATATTTTAAAAAAAGAAACTCTAACTACGACTATTTTATTGTGGTTGTACAATAAAATGTACACTTATGAGGTCATATAATGACTTCCAAATGTCCAAAGGGGCCCTTGCTTCCTTCCTATTCTAAATGCTTTCCAAATGACCAGTGCAGAGGGGAGCCTGGTGTGGGCACAAGAGAACCTTATTTGACTTTGGGTCGAGTAGCCTCTGGGGCACATGGACCCCAGGTACAAAGAGTAGGCATATTGCAGGAATAGAAAAGCATATCCTAAAATTCACTCCCCTCTGAAGAGTCTTATCATGGGCACAGCTAACAGGAAACCACCGTGGAGTGCAGCCAGGAGAGGTGCTTAAGACTGTCCCCCAGGAAGAGCCAGCTGGTGAATGACGTGCAGTGGGGTAAGCTTCCTTCAACCATCCTCAGCTTGGAAGCAGTTTTCTTCCTGCCATAAACCAGCTCAGTCTTATCCCTTCCCATTGCCTCACTGCCCCTGAGATTGTTAAGCTCACAGAGCACCGAGTATAGATCTGCCCAGAGAGAGGCATTCTGGAAAGGAGGCAGCTGACCTTTGCACAGCAAGCAGCTTAGTGCCATCTGGAAGCCTGAGCCATCCTGACATAGGGGGTGCAAGCTCATAGTTCTAGTCTGACCTTTGAACAGAGAGAGAGAAAGGTGGAGAGAGAGAGAGAGAGAGACTGAGAGTCTGAGAATTCCTGCAATCACCCCCCCAGGCCTTGACACAAGGAAGCCAGTGCTCTGCCTCAGGCTCAGGCAGGACAGATAGCCAGAGGGTTCTGACCCAGAATCAGGGCCAAGGATCTAGATGCAATCTTGCCCAACCTGTTCATCTGCTTCTTTAAAATAGGCTGGAGTTAAGGCCCAGAGCAGCTGCTTGTTTTCTGTAATTTGTCATGAGGTGTTTGCTAGCTCTTCAGTAACTTGTATGTATTTTCTTCTGCTGGCTGGGGAAGGAGACAGGTGGTCCGTCAATCTCAAGAGTGCATTTGATGCCATAAAATGTGTTCTGTGTTCAGAGGCCTGGAGACACTGTTGGAGATGGGGGACTGCCCTAGGTGGACCCCACTGACAACTGCAGTCAAGGTCCTGGTGCCCCACTACGGACCTGGCCTGAGTAGGTATGAGGGGCCAGCATCACCAGGCAGAACCTTCCCTCCTGAGCTTCTGCCCGCCACCTGCTGGCCTGGGTTGCCCCCTCACCTTCGTCGCTGCAGCCCGGGCCCATGCAGGGCTGGAAGTCCTGGGTGTCGGGGCAGGGGACACTGAGGTCCAGCTGTGCCTTCAGCATGCGCTGCCGCATCCTTTTGCCTTTGTCGCAGGTGGAGGAGCTGCAGGCGGACCACGGGGACCAGTTGGAGTAGATGCAGGTTTCTGGGGTGTCATCTGGGAAGAGTAGGTGACAGGTTTTCCCAGGGAGCCTGTGGCTGCTGAGACTGGTCCTCTCCCCAGACAAGCTCACTGGGAGGCAAGAAAATCCTTGCTGCCTGGCCGGCCTCCATGAGCCTGGTACTCCTGGGATGGGAGCAAGCCAGTCCCTTTCCTTTAAAACCTTTATTTTAGCATCCCGTGGGTAGCTACATAACCTAAAAGCAAGTAAAGATTCTCCTGCTATCCCTTCCCCTCAAGAAATGAACGTCTTTTCATTTCCCTCACTGTGGCAGACATTGTTTCCACACAGGTGTGGGCATATCACCAGCAATGTGGGGAAGCACAGGCTTTTTGTGTTACTGCTTCATCTTCCCACTGATCATGATACATACACAGGTGTCATGATAAGAACTAGAAGCCTGGGGCATGACATTCGTGCACTGGGGTGAAGGGGGGAGATCCTTAGCCCACCCTGTGTCCTCTCACAGTCTGGGACCCCTCAGGGGATGTCCACCTAAGCCTGTTCCCCAGTTAGACATCCTTCTCGCAGTCTGGGACCCCTTGCTCCTTACTGCCTGCCTGCAGAGGAGGAGAGAGGCTTCCACCAACACTGCTGTGCTTGCCAGCCCTGAGCCTGGTTTCTGGCTGAGTAATGCTCGCCCTGTGGGAGCACACTGACCACCAGTGGGTAGCTCCTGCATTGAGCATCTGCCCCCTGGTGGTCAGTGCGTGTCATAGCAACCAGTTGTTCAGACGGTCAGTTGATTTGCATATTAGGGTTTTATTATGTAGGATAAGAGCAGCCAATGTTCACTGAGCACTTATTATGAGCCAACGTCATTCTAAGAACCAAACATATTTCATCCCATTGGAGACTTAACTCTCTCTGAGGCAGGTTCTGTTATGATCCCCATTTTCCAGGTGAGGAAACTGTGGCAGAAAGGTGAGGGAGATCCCACGAGAAAACTTGAGCCTCAGCCACCGCCTCGCCACTCCGTCCTGACTGTGGGATCTGGGCCTCTCTCTTCTTGCTGGGCGAGTGACATCACGCACATCTGCCTCACAGGCCAGTTTGAGAACCAAAGCAGGGGGCGACCTGAGTACTGTGAAGCCTATGCAAACGCCATTTACACAACCATTTTAAAGGCCCGATGCTGTTGAGTGTGTATTCCAGTATCACACCGTCACCCATTTCCTGAATCTTTGTGCCTAGTCTTGGCCTTGCTTTGGATTATATCTCTCCAGCAGAAATTCTCAAAGGTGAGATAACCAAGTCCAAGGATACAAGTATTTGTGGCTTTTAAAACATGTTAGCAAACTGCTTTCCCAAAAGATGGTGCCAATTTATGTTGCCGCTGGCAACAAAGGGAAACAACATACCTTCATCTTTCTCTTCTGGAGCCAGGTCTGCTACTATATCATCCACGTTGTCCGGTATGATATTGCATTGTTCCCCCTGCAAGAGAGCTTTACTCAGCGGGCTCACACTGAAGAATGGGACAGGTGGGGGGAAGACGAGGGAGGATGGAAAATATAATGCCCACCCTGTGTATACAAGGCGGAGTTCTGGGCCGACATTTACAGTCTGACTGAAAAAAAAAATGGCAATGAAGCCACAGCTTCCAATTCCTGACCTGGGGCAGATATTAGTAATTGACTGTGGGACTCATCATGAAACCTGAATAATTTGCATACTAGAAGCTCTGGGAGGCCCAGGCATTCTACATCCCGGAATATGCCAGGGACCCCATGATTCTAGAGCAGAAAGGGGGACTGTCTCCTTGAACCCTTGGTGGGAAAGGTCTATGCCAGGGTGACCTCTAACCCAGTACCTTCCGGGCGATTCTCTCGATGACAACTCTGGCTACTTGAGTGATGGACCCGCCCTCTGGATCGTAAAAAGGACTCTGAGGATGGTCCAGACTGGTCAGGGGCCGGATTTTCTCCTGCGGAATTGTGGGCCTGTTGGGTGACTGCAATGGGGAAAGAAACAACAACAACAACAAAAAGATAGATACAGAGAGAGGGAAACAGAATTGGTTAAGAACCACAAAAGCAATTTTCTTTTTGTTTGCTCGCAAAGCAATGTGATTGTAATATGATCAGAACAAAATCCTTGATAGGAATTTAACAAGTTTAACTACTATTTATATTATGGAATTCTATTCACGCCATGTGTCGTGCATGGAAATGTGTAGGTCTGTACTTTCAGATTCTCCCACGTACACGGTGGGATTATGCACAGATGAGGAAGCCAAATTTCAGAGAGGTCACCACAGCTCGGAAATGGCTGAGCAGGGCTGGCCTGAATCCAGAGCCCTTCCTGCTAGCCCAGGCGCTGGCAAACCTTTGTCTGCAGAGGGTCAGATGGTAGATATTTTAGGCTTTGTGGGCCAAACCGTGTCTGTTGCAAGGACTGAACTCAGCTGTTAGAGTGAGAAAACAGCCCTAGACAACATGTAACTGAATATGTGAGGCTGGGTTCAAAGATTTTATTTCCAAATGAGGTGGAAGGCTGGATTTATCCCGTAAACCATAGTCACCATCAGCTGTTCTCGGTTGTTCTACCACTCGTTTTCTGGTGGCTCCATTTTGATGTTGTTGGTGTATTGACCAAACCTGAGAAATACTGGCATTCAGGAGAGAGTCCAAGCTCCTTAGCCTGGCTGTGCAGAGACCTTTGGCATATGGTCCAGTCCCCCCTTTCTTCCCTCTCTTCCCCCTGCCCCTTCCTCCATGCAGTGCCCTTCGCCTGCTGTTCCCTTGCTCTTTAGCGGATCCCCTCTCTGTGCCCTTCTGACCGGCTGCACGGACACTGTGCAGAGTCCAAATCAGACTGTGTGTGAGGACGTGGTGATGAGACCACGCTGGCCTCCCTTACCACACTGTGAGTTCGTCTAGGACACCGCCTGGGCCAGATTCACATCTGGGTCCAGGACTCCAGGACAGAGGTGGGCAAGGTTTGTCACTCACCACCCCAGGCGCACACCCACCTCATAGGTCACCCCGCTGTCAGTGCCCGCGTCCCAAGGAATCAGGTCCTGCACCACCTTCTGCACCCAGCCGCACTCCCTGGTGCACAGGTCCTCGGCGGACAGGCCCACGTTCCAGTCGGGGCTGGGGCCCATCATGGTCAGGAAGGACATTAAGTGGCGCGTCCTGTCCACGGAAAATTCAGCCGAGGGTGCTGCTCTCCTAGAAACCAAGCACAGAGACCATTACATTAGGGGGTCCAGGCATCACACTCTAAGGGACATCTGGCCAGACCGTGTAAAGCAAGCATGTCAAACTCGTGGCCTACAACGATATTTTTGTGGCCTAGCCAGTATAAAGGTTTGTAAGAAACGTTTAATAAAAATTTCGTAGCTTAATTTTTACAATAACCTGTTATATATAATTATTAATAATGAACCTCAATGTTCGCTAATGTCTGATGGCTGTAATCATGTTGCATTCATTTCCCTTCTGTGCCTTATGCGCAGGCGCACCATTTCTCTCCACTAATACTAGCAGCGAATATTTTGGCAGCCGATGGCTATGTCATTAGTCTTGTACTGACTTGTTTGATGTGCTCAACAGGAAATATTTCGCTTTTGGAGAACAAGGAAAACAGGTTTATTTGCATTATGCTTATTAATTTGTGCACTTATTCAGTGTCTAGTAAGTTAATATTCAAGAGAAAATATTAATTTTTGTTAAAATGTTTTATTATTTTATGTTAACGGTGACTCATGTATTTTAGCCCTTTGTATTCAGCATGTCTCAATCGAAACAAACCTACGTCTATTTCTATGAAAATGGAAACTTTTGTGTTTTTTTTCGGCCCACATAAACTTAAACCTTGTTTATTTGGCCCATGTTAGCCTTTGCGTTTGACATGGTTGGTGTAAAGAATGAAGGCACGGGAGGAAGGCAGATTCTCTGTCTCTCCGTGCCTTTGGCCGTGAGTGGTTTAAACCATTCTCTCTCCTGAGTTTATCCTTTGGCCACACGTAGAGAGAACCATATGCTGCCATCTTATCTACCTTTTTTTTTTTTTTAAATCCTCCCTCAAGGATATTTTCCCATTGATTTTTAGAGAGAGGGAAAGACAGAGAGAAATACTGATGTGAGAGAAACACATTGATTGCTTGCCTCCTGCATGAGCCCTGGCCAGGGCCCATGCCCTTGCCCAGAATCAAACCTGGAACCCTTCAGTCCACAGGCCGATGGTCTATCCACTGAGCCAAACCGGCGAGGGCCTATCCACTTTTCATGTGCACACAGCACTTACTATTACTTTATTTACTTGTTTAGCTGCTTATTGACTGGGAAAGGAGGGCTTTTGTCTGCCTTCTTCATGGCTTTAATTCTAGTTCCTGTAACAGTGCCTGGCACGGAGTACATGCTCTGTAAATGTTTCTGAATAAATGAATGAATAAATACTTTGTGCGACATGTGAGCCCAGCTGTGTTGGACGTGAGATGAACTTTACAAATAAAAACTGGCTGACAATGCCTTAAGCCCTTTCTTATACATTCTCATCGAATCCTCAGAACGGGATACCTGACTCCAATTTATGGATGTGGAAACCTAGGCTCAGAAGGATTATGTAATTTGTCCAAAGTCACCAAGTGAAGTGGTAGAATGGAGACCAGAACCCAAGTCCATACAAGGTCGGTATCCCTTTCATCATCCATTTCTGAATTCTCCACCCTGCCCGTTCCTCACTGAACTGAGATCTACACCAGATTCTGCTGTCTCCATGGCCCTGCCCTGGCTCCCACTCACAGCGTGTTCTCCAGTAGCCAGCCAGGACCCGGCTACAGAGCCAGGGGTCTCTGCAGACAACCCCTGACTATAAGAGGCAGTTCTTCAACCTGCCCCCTCATGCTGCTCAGGAGTCTTAGGAGTGGCCAGGGCTGTAGAGATCAGGCAGGCAGCCCACCGAGGGGCCTGGTGGAGAATTAGGGTAAGTCGGCACACCCTGCGTGGCAGACCTGCAGTATTCTATTTCTCTCCCTCTAGGACAATCCTGAGGGTATTATATAGAACTAGTGTTCCAGTGCACAAAATTCGTGAACATTAAAAGGGGTTTAATTAGAGGAAATATTTTAATATTGCTATTTGCCTTTTCTCTATAATAGAAGTGTCAGAGATTAAAGAAAATTAGTAAAACGTATATGAAAATCTCTCTCCTGTCAGAGTCTGGGGTGCACCATGGAACTTGAAGTCAGGTCTTCAACCACCCCTGTGCACCTCAAAATCTCTCAAGACTCAAACCTGGACAGCCCCCCTTCATTGGGCTAGATCCAGACCCAGCCGGTCCCACCCTGTCAAGCCCTGCCAGGTGGAGGGGTGTAGCCTCAGGTCCCCTGGGTGCCAGGGCAGGGGGGCATGGCCTGAGGTCCCCCCATCAAGCCCTGCTGGGCAGAGGGAGTGGCCTGTGATCCCCCAGCCTGGTGCCAGGGCAGGGGGCACAGCCTGAGGTTCCCTGGCCTGGTGCTGGGGTGGGGGACAAGGCCTGAGGTCCCCTCGCACAGCACCAGGGTGGAGGGCACACCTTGAGGGCCCCCGTCAAGTCCCACTGGGTGGGGGTACAGCCTTAGGTCCCCTAGCCTGGGGCCAGGGTGGGAGGCATGGCCTGAAGTCCCCCGGCCTGGTACCAGGGAAGAGGGTGCAGCCTGAGTTCCTCTGGCCTGGTGCCAGGGTGGGGGGAGCAGCCTGAGGTCTCCTGTCAGGCCCGGAGGGTGGAAGGTACGACCTGAGGTCCCCTGTCAAGCCCGATGCAGGATTTGGGTGGGCACGCAGCCTCAGGTCCCTGTTGATTGCTTCTTAAGGCTCGTTATGGGAACTTAGCCTCAGCTGTGGGTGCAAATTGACCGGAGTGACAGTCAATTTGCATAATCCCTCTTTATTATATAGGATGATTATATTGCTTTGTAGAGAAGAAAGCAGAGTGTATAGAGGTGCATGAACTTAGTGACAACAGTGGCCGAGCTTGGAAGGCAGCTCGGTCTGATGCGGCACCCCTCGGCTGCTAACCGCGGGGAATCCTCGGCTGGGGACCAGCTCGTCTGTTCAGTCCAGCTGGCAGCTGGGCCACCTCAGCTGTCTGGGAGTCCCTGTGTCCCTCTGTTGGGACCAGCTGCTTCTGGCTGCCCTCACCTGTCCCAGGAAAGCATGGACTCTAGCCTGGTTAGGAGCCATGGAACTGGACCCCTTGGGCCCTGGCAGGCCAGATGGGATCAAACAATGGGCATTGCAAAGAGGGAAGCCTGGGTGGATTCTGGCACTGCCTCTCGTAGCCTTGGACAAATTTCCAAACCTTTCTGTGCTTCAGTGTCCAAGTCTATAACATGGGGATCCCCGCATGGGTTACTGTGAGTGTTCAGGGAGATCACGTGCTCACAGCACTCAGCCCAGGGCCTGGCACGGGAACTGTTATCACAATGCCTGTTTCCTTCCCCATGCCCGTGTATCCTGGCAGGCAGGTCGGTGGTTTTAGCAGCTTCCTTAAAGACCTGGTTTCTAGAAGACCTGCAGTCTGGGGAGCTGCAGCATTGCTCACCTAGGGACTAAGAGGACACAGTCCGGGGCCTGCCTTCCATGAATGCCCGGCAGAGAACACTGGCATATGGGCGAGGCTGTTGTATGCCCCATCCCTCCTTGGCCCTTGGCCCCTGGAGCCCAGCAGTGCCTTGGAGAGCAGCCTTCCTCTTCCATTGCCATAGAGACCATCCTCTCCACCTATTACCTTCCCATCTCCCTGGGCATGTGGTTTTGGGTCAGGTTATTGGTTCACGTCCCGTACCCCACTGGTCACACTATTCACCATGATAACCTAAAGGGACAAAAGTAGCTCTACTGAGGAACCCAGAGCTGGAGAAACCAAACCAACCCCCACCCAACCCCCGCTGGCCACACTGCCCAGTGATGGGTGCTACCAGCTGAGAACCTTGGGTTTTATAAGGAATTATGCAAACTGTTCTCTGCAAATGCCTTTTGGCCAAATCTCGAATCTGGGTCAGGGATCCTATAACCCTTGGTATATATTTCAGGAGGCAGCAACCCTTGCACACACACGTGACCTAAGGCTGGGTAATATGGTACATGTGAATCTATATGGGCCTAGGAGCGATTTTCTAATCTTCGGTTATGCCCTGCTCTTTTCTTGCACCCTTGACAGGAAAATTCACCCCCTGACCAACCGCTAGTTTACATAATGTGTCCTGCAGGAAGTGTTTCCTGACTTCACCTCAATTTCTTAGGACCCTGGTGCACCTTCTCAGAGCACGTTGAACTCAGTGTTTCCATGGAGTGTCTTGTTTGATTTCCACCTTCCCCCCTATTGGGCTCTTAGAGAGCTGGTGCCATTTTTGTCTTGGGCACAGCTATATCCCAGGGCCTGGCTTGGGACTCAGAGTGCAGTGGATTCTCCTCAAAGAGTTGTTGAAATAAATGAATTAATCTAAGAAATGAATACGAAGCTCTTGTACTTCATTTGACCTTCAAATTTAATTTAAAAATCACCTCAACGTATTTATTACTTCGATAATAAAAATGCTATTTAAAATAATGAAATGGACAAGAATATACATAAATTTTCCTTAGGAAATGCTAGATATGATCGGAGTTCTTTAATTTGTCCAAACCATAATTAAAATTCGTACTCATGCTTTCTTATATGCCACATTTCCCCATATTGGTTTCAGTTTTCTATGTGGAATTAAATTTTAATCAGCTTTCTAGCAAAGATGTGGTCTTATCATATACTGAACATGTTCTAAAGCATGATAATTAAAATGATGCAATATTCAGGATAAGAAATAAATATAAACTAGTGGCACAGACTAGAATTCCCATGAACGTTAGAGAAGATTTATTCAAAATTAGAGGGAAAGAAAAGATTATGCAACAAGTGGGGTTCAGCTAACTTAATTGCAGTTTAAAAATATCATATTCACATCTAATATCACACACACACACACACACATCCAGTGTTAAATAGAAAGCAACCAGAGCAAAGAAAAAAATGTCAAGTTTTCCGATCTGTTAGAGAAAGTTAGTTTTTCAGCTTTGCTATAGTAAAAGCAATTACAGAGCTAACTAATTAATTGAATTGGACACCAACTAAAAACATCTGTGTCATGAAAAGAACAGTATTGAGTTAGAGATAAGTAATAACATGTTGGCCCAAAGGACGCCCTCTAGGGCAGTGGTTCTCAACCTTGGCTGCACATTAGAATCACCTGAGAATTTTTTTAAACTTGTGATTTCTGGGCCTCATCCTCTGGAAATTCTGTTTCTTTGTTATGGGGTGGGGCCACAACATTAGTATCAAAGAAACAGAATTTCCGGAGGATGAGACCCAGAAATCACAATTTTAAAAAGATTCTCAGGTGATTCTAATGTGCAGCCAAGGTTGAGAACCACTACTCTAGTGTGACTGTCAAATGTTAACATCTATTGCATCTCTAGAGCTAATGCAAATCTGAAAGAAAATAGCACAATCTCAAAAGATATAGAGGAAGCATTTCTAAACAGAACTTCCAAAAACACGACAAAGAAAAGAGGCAATAAAGGATTTCATGAGACTCAGGTTACTGGTGACTCAGATCACTCATACGATGAATTCTGTCTCCCCATCATGTATTTCAAGTAATCCCCAATGAAGAGCTTTTGGTGTTGCAGAAACCCAATAATACCACTAGAGGGCGCTCTATCCATGCACTAGGCTAAGTCGTGGAGGAAGGGTTCCTGGCTTGGAAAACTATATAACCTGGAGGCATATAGGGCTCCTGGTCCATCTGGCTGATTAGATTCTCTAGTCCCGTCTTCCTTTACAATCCTAAGGACATCAATGGGTCTGAGCAAGTGCCACAGGGAGCAGGGAGGGTGCTGTGCCTTCAGCCCTGGAGAAAGATGCCTCTGACCTTATGGCTTGGGTGATTGTGGGGCACAGACCTCCAGAGGCAGGATTTCGGGAGAGGGTGACCGTGTCTCCACTACACTCGCCTCACTATCTGTCTCTAAAACAGGGACCGTTGTCTAATAAAATGTTAATTAAAACAGCGTGGCCGGAATCATTAAGGGGACTCATTACGTGAAAAGGAATGTAAATTCTTTAAAATACAATCTCTACTATTTTATGTTTTAAAGAACTAGAATTTCTTTTTAAAAAAATTCAGCAATTCTTCGCATCCAGTCTAGACCAGAGGAACTGGGTGGTGGACACTCAGAATTGATTTGCAGGAACCCTGGATATTTTCTATTCCGGTGCCAGAGGAGCTAGTGACGGATGTGGGTTTTGCTGAGAATTTGTCTTTCTTGTCTCTACCTGCGCTCTGAGCCGTGGGAGCCACAGCTTGATTTATTGAGCTCAACAAGTCAGCAGCTAATCTGTTCATGGGTGGCTGTCCTTGGAGAAGGGGTCCTGTGGATAAAGATGAAGATCATTGAAAAACAAGTCAGCTTCCACGGGCAGGACCTGGCAAAGTAGGTCACCCTGGCTTTCCGCTGGCCCGAGGGAGGCTGGAATCCCATTAACCTCAATCGAGAACGGGCTCAGTGAGGGGGGAGAGGGGGCAGGGCTGTGTCTGCAAAACAAAACTTGGCTGCGTGGAGGCTTCTAATTTGACTTCCTAATGAGATTTGGAAGGGGGAAGGGAACATGGGGTATATGTTGGGGAATATCAGAGGAAAATAGCTTTCCCTTCACAAGCTGATAGCCCTGAGTGGAGAGGGTTTGGGTATTTGGCAGGTCTGAGTGTTTGCCATCCCCTGTTTCACTGGGGTCTTAGGACGTCTGAGGGATATAGGTGAAGGGTCCCCAAATATTTTTTTCTAGTTTTTCAGAGAGTCTCTCCAATCTTAAAAAAAAAAAAAAAAAAAAAAGGAAGAAAGAAAAGCAAAGAAGAAAAAAGGTCCATTGATTCTTTCATCCCCTTGGAGCTCCGGCCATCTCTTCTTTCACAGCAAACGTCACTGACTGTCTGTACTCACTGACTCCATAATCTCATTTCCTGTGTACATTTCACCCTGTTCCAGGCTGTTTCCTCCACCCCCACCCCGCCCCTTCACTCTGCAGAAAGGAGTCCCAATGAGGTCACCACTGGATCTTTATGTTGATAAATCCAACAGGCATTTTGCAGCTGTAATCTCACCTGATTTCTCATCTGCACTGGACACAGGCTGACCACTCTCTCCTCAAATGCTTTCTTCACGTGGCTTCTCTGATACAAAGCTTCCTTCCCCAATTTCTTGCCTATTCCTTTCCTGTTTCCTTTGCAGGAGCGTCCTCCTCAGCATTAAATGTTGGAGCTCCTTGGGTCCGCTCTGAAGTCCTTGACTTAGTCTCAAGCTCTCTCTCATCCAAACCATGTCGCTGTCTCCCATTCTTTGTTGACTCAGTGTGTAATTCTCCCCAGGACCTCCAGAGCTTCACAGCCAACTATGTATGGATCGCCTCCAACTGGATATCTTGAAGCCATTTCCAACACATCCCGTCCAGAACCGAATTCACTATCTTCCCATTGAACGTCTTCTGATGTTTCATATCTTATGAGAGGCCCCACCTACTCATTAATTATGCATCTTGACCTGTCTGCCTCTCTCATCCTTCTTACCTAACAGATCACCACAGCCTGTCAATCTCTCAGGTCTCTGTGCCTCTCCTTCTCCCTGAACCTCTGCAATAGCCTCCTCACTGGTCTCACCTCATCTACTCTTACCCTTTTCATATTGGAGCTAGAGTGGTGTTGTTTTCATCTAAATCTGATCATGTTGTCATTCTGCTTAAAACCCTTCAATGATTTCCCATTACTCATAATGTAAAAATCAAAATCCCGAATATTGCATGGGTTGGCCCCACACCAAGCTCAGATTTGATTTCTGGATATAGTTACACCATATACCCTGTTAGTATTTTATGCTCTGCTCCGTCCTCAGGTCTTGCACATATAATGGTTTCTCTAGACTTTCTAGAATGTTCTCCCCTTGCTTTGCTTCTTTACCTGGTTAACCCTATTGATTCCTTAACTCTTAGCTCAGTTCTCATTTCCTTAAGGAAGATTCCTCTGACCCCCTCTCGAGGCTGAGTTGAGGTTCCAATCACACACTCTGATGGCAGCTTATGTTTTTATTTCACAGACACAAATGTCCTCATGGGTGAATGTCTCTCCCCCATTAAACTGTGAACTCCATGAGAAGCTCTGCTCTGCTCACCACTGGATCCCTAAGAACCTTCCACAGTACCTTCCTTTGGAGACCCCCCGATAAAATGTTTGTTGAGGCAACTATGTTTCAGACATCCTTTTCTTTTTAAGTTTTAAAAAAATTGATTTCAGACAGAGGTAGAGAGAGAGACAAACATTGATGAGAGAGAAACATGGATCGGTTGCCTCCTGCATGCTTCCTACACCTACTGGGATTGGAGCCTGCAACCCGGCATGTGCCCTGACCAGGAATTGAACTAAGACCTCCTGGTGCATGGGATGATGCTCAAGTAACTGAGCTACACCTCAGTCATCCTTGATAGGACACAAGGTAAGTGAAAGTGAAGACTCTGGTTTTTGTTTGTTTGTTTGTTTTTGGTGGGAGTAAGACAATTTGGTGGTCACACTGCTATTTTATGCTGCTCAGAAGTCCAATTGACAATATGTTTTGATTGATTAAGAAATGAATAATGAATGAATGGTTACTTGATTGTAGTGAAGAGCGTAGACACTGGCGTCAGCTGGATACTGTTTGAATTCCAGTTCCTCCACTGATGGAGCTGGATGCTGAGGTTGGACCTGTCATACCACCTCCGAGCCTCAGTCCCATCATTGTTAAAGTGAGGGTCATAATCCTGGCGGTGTTTATTATCTGTTAGTGCAAGGATTAAGTGGGATAAGGAAAGTAAGTGCCTCATAGGGTATCTGGCAAATAGTAAGTGTTCAGGGTAAAAGGATTTCTCTCCACTTCCTTTCTTCTCCCCCTGCCTCCCTCTTTCCTTCCTGAAGAGTTTACATCTTTCTAAACTCAGGCTCCTTAAGGGAAAATGGTGTAAGGTTTCCTAACTGGTGTAATTAGTCATTCACAAACTCCGTGGCTCAGATGTCACCAACCACTTCCTGGCTTTGAGCCCCTGCCTGTTCAGAGAACCAGAGGTGAGGAACTCGCAGCATCTAGGTTCTGGGAGCCTGAGAGCTGGGGGAAGCTGAGGAGATAGCCTGAGCAGACAGGATTCAGAGTGGACATGTTTTCTGATTGATGTGAATTATGCAAAGAGGGCTGAGGGCTTTTGTGAATGCACATCGTTGTTGTTTGGTGGGATAGAGTGAGACCGGCAAATGCCTGCCCACTAGTCGAGAGCACAGAACACAGGCACCGCTGCTATTGCTTTTTGATGGAAGGGCACTTCCAAGCCTGGGCAGGTTTTCAACTACAGGAGGGCCTTGAACAACAAGTGCCCAGGTCCACATAACAGGGTGGGGCAAAGTAGGTTTACCGTTGTTCCTATGGAAAATAGCACAATAGTCAATAATAATACAGGAATAAACTTAGTTTCTCATATACTCACAACGGTAAGCCTACTTTTACCCTATATATGGGGATTTTTTTCAATAAATACATACAGTCCTGTATGACGTGTATTTTCTCTTCCTGATGATTTTCTTAATAACATTTTCTTTTTTCTAGCTTACTTTATTGTAAGAATACCATGCATAATAAATAAAGCACACAACAGGCAATCGACTGTGACGTTAATGATAAGGCTTCTGGTCACCAGAAGGCTATTAGTAGGTAAGTTTTGGGGGAGTCAAAAGTTATATGTGGACTATCAGATGTGTGAGGGGTTGGCACTCCTAACCCCTGTTGTTTAAGGACTAGCTTACTCTGGTCTCAACTTCCTCAGAGGAGATCCAGAGCAAGGCTTAGAGGTCGCAGCAAGCTAGTAGAAGCCTCCACCTGGGCTGCCTGTGGTCAGCTGTCTTCGGCCTCCACTCAGGGCCTCAGTCCCACTAGACGGGGGCCACTTTAGGGCAAGGAGCAGCCTTCCAGACTCAGACTCAGACTCAGCTTCATGACCTCTCTCTGACCTGGACTGGTGTGGGCTCCTTCTCTGGGTCCCCAGAGCCACTTGTATCATCACCATGACACTTATCCCCGGGGAACACACAAGGCTACCACAGTGCCACTATAGTATTCATATTCTGTGCATATGGTGCCACTTGGAGTTGTGCAGAGCAGACTTGGAATGGCAGAACTCTGTGTATTGTCTGTTTCCCTCTTGGCTGGCCATTCCAAAGGGCGGGGACTGTGTATAGGGCTGGTACATAGTAGGGGATGAGCCATTAGTTTCCCGGGTGGTTAAACAGGTGGGCGCCTGGCAACAGCTTCCCTGCCACCAGCTGGTCATGTGTGAGTGCTCCTCCTCCCTCCGCTCCTGCTGGAGTCTTTCTTGTACTCCCTTTCCTACCATTTTGTGTTTGCCTTTTCTCCCACTGAGTATCTCACACATCCCCCATGTTGTTGCCATCTTCATCGATGTCCTCGTTAGTGGAAGCAGACTGCTCCAGAGAGGGGCTATCCAAGCCATTCTCATAAACCGTTTTCTGGTGCTTGACTGGGAACCTTGTCTGCTCCAGGCCTTGCACCCATAAAGGATAAATGAAATCAAGCCTTGTTCAAAGAATTTCATGGGATTCAGGGTGGCCGCAGTGAGGTGCAGAGTAGGGAGCAATAAGACGTGAACCTCGAAAAAAAAGGAGGCAGGGGCTGAAGCGTATGATGCTTACTGTGTCCTGAAGAGTGCAGACTTGATCCTGGAGGTCACGGAGGGATTCTAAGTTAGGGAATCAGATTTGAACTCTTCAAGATCACTCTGGTAACAGTGTGGATGAGGGATCAGATTGGGGAGACCGTAGAGAAGGGGAGCATTGGAGTAGACTAGGTGAGAAACTACTGGTGGGAGAATGGCCAGGTGAGGACTGGTTTGTGAGATCCTCAGAAGGAAGCACCAATAGGAATCAGTGATGGGTTCCACTTTGTTTTTTGTAAAAAATATTTTTATTGATTTCAGAGAGGAGGGGAGAGGGATAGAGAGATAGAAACACCACTGATGAGAGAGAATCCTTGATCAGTTGCCTCCTGCATGCCCCCAACTGGGGATTGAGCCCACAATGCAGGCATGTGCTTTGACCAGGAATCAAATCATGACCTCTTATTTCATAGTTGATGCTCAACCACTGAGCAACACCGGCCAGGCTCAATTTTGGATATGATGAATTCAAGGTCCATGTGGGCCATCCACAGAGAGGTGTCCAAGAAATTGATGGATGGATTTAGCTTCCTACCTACATACCTACCTTGGGGAGTCGTGATTTGGAGAGCCATCAGCATACTGGTAGTCACCCAATGCATGGGAGAACGGAATCTCCAAGAGATAGAATAGACAAAAAAGATGGAGACTGAGAGTGGAACCTGGGGTAAACCTGGCTTCCCATGAGGCAGATTTGCTTAGAGTGAGCACACGTATTTGCGGCTGAGAACGTAAGTGACTACCTACTGGTTAACCCTTATTCTGAGTTGTGTCCTCTGCAGTGTTAGAGCCATTGGAGGAAACACAGACCAAGCCTGCATTCCTGAGCTGTTAGGGGCACCTGTGATACTGCGCCTCACCTGTTTGTCCATCTAAGAGGCATTGCTGACTTTAATGACCCAATTGGCATGAGGTGGCTGTTAGGTGGGTGGTTCTGAGGACAAGGCCAGGAGAGGGGCAGGGCAGAGCCAGGGTCTGTCTGTTACTTACACGTTGAGAGGCTGCCAGGCTGGCCATTGAGCTTTGGCTTTGATGACGGTGAGGACCTCATCACTCTGCAAAAAACAACAACAAACCCACAGACACTTAGTGAGGAGAGCTGGGCTCATGGGAACAAAAGGGCTGTGACATGGTCACACTGTCTTCTGCCCCTCACTTACCTGCTATTGAGGCTCTACCTGCCCAGGTGTGGGAGCCATCCAGCCCCAGTGTGGGCAAGCCCTGGAGCCCGGGTAATCCCAGGAGGTAGGTCTGAGTGTCCAGTGTTCCTGGGCACAATGGGTCTACTGAGCCACACCTTCGGTTTGCAGCTCAGCCCATCTCTTCCCCTGGGAGCCAGGCTCTGACCTGGACTCCTCCTTGGATGGCCAGACTTCCATATTGTGTCTAGCCTGGAGGGAAGACTGTGTGCTCCAGATACTGACTGGAGCCTGGACTGTAGCAGGAGCTGCAATGCAGCCAACAACCAGCCCCAATGATTATCATACCCAAGGCCTTTCCTGCTGTTGAGACTCAGGCACCGGATTAGACTCCTTGGGTTGAGGAGGCCAGAATAAAGCTGGGAGCCTGCACCCCTGTGCCACTCATGTTATTATGTTCCATTTCACTTTGGACAGTGTGTAGAGCACCCTTAAAGTGTAGGGACCTAAAATGTGTTTTGAGGAAAAACCTAACAGCTAACATTTTGAAGGCAAGCATTAAGTCATCATTGAGGGGAGGGGAGAATCAGAACTTTGCTGACCTTGCTAAACTCTAAGGTTGTGGGGTTTTATTTTTAATTACACACTGGGAGTGAGGGGGTATCATACTCTTTTCAAGGCTTAATACTTCCCTAGTCCAAATTTGGCTCTGGCTGGGGACATTCCCCAGAGTGGATTCAGCTGGTTCTGAATCTTCCTCCCCTTCCTCTGGCCTGGGCTCAGCCGTGTTCAGACACCACTGCCCATTACACCAAAAAGCCCAGAATGTACCAGCTGGGGTTGCAAGAGTTTTGTTGTTGACTGAATAGGTCTCTGAGCTCCAGGAGGGCAGAGACTTGCTTGGTTGGCTCATGGCTCTGCCTCAGTTTTTTTTTAAAATATATTTTTGATTTCAGAGAGGAAGGAAGAAGGAGATAGATAGAAACATCAATGATGAGAGGGAATCATTGATTGGCTGCCTCCTGCACACTCCCTACTGGGGACTGAGCCCACAATGGGGACATGTGCCCTAACTGGGGATCAAACCATGATCTCCTGGTTCATAGGTTGGCACTCAACCACTGAGTAACAACAGCTGGACTGCCCCGGTTCTTTTTTTTTTTTAAATATATATTTTATTGATTTTTTACAGAGAGAAAGGGAGAGGGATAGCGAGTTAGAAACATTGATGAGAGCGAATCATCGATCAGCTGCCTCCTGCACTCCTCCCACTGGGGATGTGCCCGAAACCAAGGTACATGCCCTTGGCCAGAATCGAACCTGGGACCTTTCAGTCCATAGGCCGACGCTCTATCCACTGAGCCAAACTGGTTAGGGCAGCCCCAGTTCTTAGAGTCATGCCTGGCTGTGGGTGCCTAGAACATATTTGGAATGAGTTAGTGGATTTCTTTTTAGTTGGGTACCTTGCCCAGAGAATCCCACAGCCCTGAAGACACTGGGAGGAGGTCAGAGTCATCTCCAGGATCAGGCCCAAAGGTTAGAAAAAGCCTTTAATCTGGATGCCTTGCCTGCAGTCCAGGAAGGAGTGGGTGTGGTGGGCCTTTGAGAGGAAGGAGATCAGCCAAATCCAGGTTGGCCTGGGCACTATAGGGACAAGCCACAGAGGCACCCCATCCACTGCCACCCCGGGGAAACTTGCAGCCTCTCCCTGAGCCCCGGCCTCCCGGGGTTCCCTCTTTTAACCACAGGAAAGATTCCCTGGGTGCATAAATACCCCACAATCACACATCTTCAGGGAGAGCATGTCTAAGTCCTGAGAGGTTTACACTTCTCATGAGAGACATTCTTATTTGTTGAGAAGTCTCCCTGATTCATTCCTAATACATATCTGTTGACTAACTGAGAGAAGTTACTTATCATGAAATCACACGTGAGACCTAATCTATCTCCTGAATGCCAGTGCTGGGTCTCCCATGACCCGGGTTTCCTATGGTCATCTCATATATTCCACGTCCCACACTGAACTCTGCATCTGACTCTGGAGCTCTGCTCCTCCTCCAGCCGGCGCCATCTGGGCTAAAGGCACATCCACCCGCTGCCTGAACCAGACACCAGGCATCGCCAGCATTCCTCCATCTCCCATCCCTTCACAGCGGTAAGGCCCCAAGACCCACTGTGTTCACCACCTGTGAACCCCTCCAGTCTCCTCACTGGTCTCTTAGTCTCCTGTACCTTCTTGCCTTCCCCCAACCCACCCTCCCCCAACCTCTCCAATTTTTTGACTAAACCTTTCAGCAGCTCCCCACAATGTCCATGATAATTTTTAAATTCCTGGTATACTTTTCTGATTTTTTTCGAATATATTTTTATTGATTTCAGAGAGGAAGGGAGAGGGAGAGAGAGATAGAAACATCAATGAGGAGAGAGACTCATTGATTGGCTGCCTCCTGCATGTCTCCTACTGGGGATCGAGCCTGCAACCCAGGCATGTGCCCTTGACCGGAATCAAACCTGGGACCTTTCAGTCCACAGGCCAACACTCTATCCACTGAGACACACTGGCTAGGGCCTTTTTAGATTTTTAATTCCAGAGTAATCCATGCTTATTATAGATAAAATGAGCACCACAGAAGCACACAATGTAAATGTTGAGCTCTTTCCATTTTAGCGTCTACCCTGCCTTCTGCCTCCTTCTCCAGAATGTTACAGTTTGGGGTGTATCATTTTAGGCCTTCTACTACGCATATGCAACTGTGTGTGTGTGTGTGTGTGTGTGCATATATTAGATACAACTTTCATACTGAATATCTTATTCTGCACCATGATTTTTATATTTTCTCTTAATATTGCATCATGGGAATCTTTCCATGTCAGTAGCTACAGCATCTTAACTCTCCTTTTGTTGATTTTTAAAACATTGAAGATCTTCAAATTATGATAATCTTGGTCAAAACTAATAAAAAAGAAATCCAGGAGATGAGATACTGTCTGATGATGATCATTTTGCCCTTGAAGAAATGCTTTACTAAAAAAAAAAATAATAAATCAGTGTGGGTGGAGTTACGGTGGCTTTGCATTGCAATTCAGTCTTGGTTTTTGAGTCCTAACTAATGACATATTGATTTTGTTTTTTGCAGAACAACTCAACAAAAATTGTTTGGACCCATCATTAGTGTTTATTTATGGTGATGAAATTCTGTCTAGTTTTCAGAGCCGTGAAGGCCTGGAGGATGGTGGGTCCGCGCGTGTGGGCATTAGAACAGCTTGCTGCTGGAATTGGTTTCATGTGGTGGTTCCACACCATCTGCAGGATCAACTGCTTATTGTTCCTTGTTTGCGATCATTCGTGTCATCCAATGAAACAAGAACGCACGAGCTTTCTGCAACATTCATTTTAAAAGCGAAATACTTTTGTTGCTGCATCAAAATTCTCTGGCAGACTCTAAGTCCTACAGGATTGGAGAGTGCCTGATGTGTTCATGGCCATATCTAAATGGTATGGATGAGTGAGGAGCAATTTCTGAAAAAGCAAAGCCAGATCATTTACTCTATAGACGTATAGAATTCCATAGCATGGATGTTCCTGCATGTTTTTTTAACCAACATTATTGGCAGATATTTAACTGTTGCCATAAATGATAGTATGATGAACATTTGTGCATGTATTTCTGCCTTTGCAAACCCGAGGGTTCCTGAGTCATAGATTCCCAGGAATGATTAAAAGATGAAGCACATTGAAAATTTTGATAATCTACCAATTTGTCCTCAAATGCCTGTACTATTTTATACTCCAGCAAGAATGTGTATGTGCCCATGTCATCACACCCTTGGACACATCAGATACTATAATTCTCATTAGTATGGATACTATAATTCTCATTAGTTTTTACTCATCCACAAGGCAGGCATGTAGTATGGCTGAGAGCTCAAGCTCAGGAGTCATACCCGAGTTCAAATCCTGGTTTCACCATTTACTAGTTCTGTGTCCTTTGGAAAGTCTCTTAGTTTTCTCACCTGTGAAATGGGTTAACAAGAGCATCTACTGCATTGGCTTGTTAGGGGGATTAAATAACATTCAGATAATGTGCTAATACAGTGCCTCTATCAGCACAGGTATTAGCTGCTAGTCTCATTCTTATTTACATTCTGGCCAAGCTGGTGTTAGCATCGATTTGCACTGCCTGAGTACAGAAAGTGGGGCGCGCAGTTGCATCTACAAACTGACAAAGCCTCAGGAGAACCCAGAAACTCAGGGAGCAAATGATGGGAGGTTTCCATGACTCGCTGCGCCCTGGATGGGGCCACTGGGGCACTAGGCGTTTTACATTTTAAAGAATGGAGGATTTAACATTCAGAGCAAGCCATCCAAACTTCAGATGTAAATGAAAAGCCATTTTCACAAGTCTCTAAGGTACAGAAAGGATCTTTCAACAATCCTTAGAGCCCTCACACATCTCTCCTAGGACCCCTTTCAAACAAAGTGTTTCAAGGCATTCACAGTTCATGCCTCATTTGCATGACGTTAGCAGTTTTCCAGAGATACGCCCATTAGAATTTTAAAAAACTCAAAAAACTACAGGTCACTCGTGTCCATCTTCACAGGGATGAGTGCTTTCATTTTGTTTTTGATGAACATATTGGGAAGATGTGCAGCTGTACTCAGACTTCTTAGTTAGTGAGACAAGTGGGAATCGCACGGCTCCCACAAGGTCAGGGGCTGAGGTCAGAACCAGAAGAGGGAGGGTTCGTGTGGAGTGAAGACAGGCTGGGACTGTTTGGAGGGAGAAATCACATCAGTATCAGGAGATGCCAAGACTGAGCAGAGCAGACAGCAAGAATGTGAGTCTGAGGAGGTCAGGGCTGGGGCTGGCGGTTGAACCAACCTTACCCCACACGGACCATGCCATGCCCTCCCTGCCTTGCTCCCCACCTTCTCCTCCTCCACGGGCATTTTCCTGGGCCCTGCCCTTCTGCCTTCATCTTCTAGTCCTAAACCACACCTGCTCCTCATCCTAAGGCCCCTTGGCTCTGGGAGGCCCTGAGGCCGAGCTCTCCCACCATGGCAGGACCGGCCCCACACTCTGAGCCACCCAACCCTCCTCCCCCCCCCCCCCCCC
>PVJC01006136.1:14298-56276 GCA_004026665.1 Murina feae | reverse complement strand
CTAACTCTACAACTCAAAGAATTAGAAAGAGAGCAACAATAAAAGCCCAGAGTGAGCAGAAGGAAGGAGATAATAAAGATCAGAGCAGAAATCAATGACATAGAGACCAAAAAAAAAAAAAAAAACCAATACAGAAGATCAATGAAACCAAGAGCTGGTTCTTTGAAAGGATAAACAAGATTGATGAATCGCTAGCCAGGCTCACAAAAAAGCAAAGAGAGAGGACACAAATAAACAAAATCAGAAATGAAAGAGGAGAGATAACAACAGACCCCACAGAAAATCAATGAATTGTTAAAAAATACTATGAACAACTCTACTTCAACAAACTAGTTAACCTAGAGGAAATGGACATATTCCTAGAAACATACAATCTTCCAAAACTCAATCAGGAAGATTCTAAAAATTTCAATAGGCCAATCACTATGGAAGAAATTGAAGCAGTCATCAAAAAGCTCCCAGCAAACAAAAGCCCAGGGCCAGACGGTTTCACAGGGGAGTTTTACCAAACATTCAAGGAAGGACTAAAACCTATCCTCCTCAGACTATTTCAAAAAATTCAAGAGTAAGGAACACTTCCAAGCTCATTCTATGAAGCCAGAATCACCCTAAAACCACAGCCAGATAAAGACAACACAATGAAAGAAAATTATAAGCCCATATTCCTAACAAAATTTTAGCAAATCGGATCCAGCAATACATGAGAAAGATCATACACCATGAACAAGTAGGATTTATTCCAGGGATGCCAGGATGGTACAATATCTGCAAATCAATAAATGAGGTACATCATGTAAACACATTGAGAGATAAAAACCACATAGTCTTATCAACTGATGCAGTAAAAGCATTTGAGAAAATCCAACACTGCTTCTTGATAAAAACTCTCAGCAAGGTGGAAACAGAAGGATCATTCCTCAACATAATAAAAGCCATATATGACAAACCCACAGCCAACATCATACTCAATGGTCATAAACTAAAATCATTTCCCCTAAGAACAGGAACAAGACAGGGATTCCCCCTTTCACCACTCCTGTTCAACAGAGTACTGGAAGTACTAGCCATTGCGATCAGGCAAGAATAAATAAAAGGCATCCAAATTGGAAAAGAAGAAGTAAAACTTTACTTATTTGCAGATGACATGATACTGTACATAGAAAACCCTAAAGACTCTATCTAAAAATTATTAGACTTAATAAATGAATTCGGCAATGTTGCAGGATACAAAATTAATGCCAAGAAATCTATGGCATTTATTTACACTAATAGTGAACTGACAGAAAGAGAGATTAAAAAAAATTCTATTTACCATTGCACAAAAAAAAACTAACATACCTAGGACTAAACTTAACTAAGGAGGTTAAAGACTTATATTCGAAAAACTACAGGACACTGAAAAAAGAGATAGAGGAAGACATAAACAGGAGAACATACCGTGTTCATGGATTGGTAGGATCAATATCATCAAAATGTCCATACTACCCAAAGCAATCTATAGATTCAATGCTATCCCCTTTAAAACACCAAGAGCATATTTTACAGACCTAGAACAAACTCTCCAAAAATTCATCTGGAATAAAAAAAGACCTCGAATAGCTGCAGCAATCCTAAGAAAGAAAAACGAAGTAGGTGGGATGTCAATACCAGATATCAATATGTATTACAAAGCCACTGTTCTTAAAACAGCTTGGTGATGGCACAAGAACAGACATGTAGACCAATGGAATAGAATAGAGAACCCGGAAATTTATCCAAACGACTATGCCCAATTAATATTCGATAAAGGAGGCAAAAGCACACAATGGAGTCAAGACAGTCTCTTCAATAAATGGTATTGGAAATATTGGACAAATGCATGCAAAAAGATGAAACTAGACCACCAACTCATAACATACACAAAAATCAACTCAAAATGGATAAAAGATTTAAATGTAGAAAGGCAAACCATAAAAATACGAGAGGAATACACAGGCAGCAAAATCGCAAACAGGTGCCGAAGGAATTTTTTCACTGATGCTGCTCCTAGGGCAACGGAAGCTAAAGAGAAAATAAACAAATGGGACTACATTAAAATAAAAAGCTTTTGCACAGCAAAGGAAACCATCAACAAAACAACAAGAAAGCCCACTGCATGGGAGAACATATTTGCCAATGATATCACTGATAAAGTTTTAATATCCAACATTTACAGGGAACTCATGCAAGTTAACCAAAGGAAGATAAACAATCCAATCAAAAAATGGGCAAAGGACCTAAATAGAAACTTTTCAAAAGAAGACATACAGAAGGCCGAAAGACCTATGAAAACATGCTCAAAGGCACTAATTATACAAGAGATGCAAATTAAAACAACAATTTGGTACCATCTCACACCTGTCAAAATGGCTATCATCAACAAATCAACAAATTACAAGTGCTGGCGAGGATGTGGAGAAAAAGGAACCATTCTGTACTGCTGGTAGGAATGCAGACTGGTGCAGCCACTGTGGAGAACAGTATGGAGTTTCCTCAAAAAACTAAAAATGGAATTCCCATTTGACCCAGCAATCCCACTTCTAGGAATATATCCCAAGAAGGTAGAAACAGCAATCAGAAAGGATATATGCATCCCTATGTTCAAAGCAGCACAATTTACCATAGCTAAGATCTGGAAACAGCCTAAGTGCCTATCAGCATATGAGTGGATTAAAAAACTGTGGTACATCTACACAATGGAATACTATGCTGCAGTAAAAAAAGAAGGAATTCTTGACATTTGCAACAGCATGGATGGAACTGGAGAGCATTAACCTAAGTGAAATAAGCCAGTCAGAGAAAGATAAATATCATATGATCTCACTCATTTGTGGAATATAGAGAACAACATCGACTGATTAACAGGGATAGATCCAAAGACAGAGAAGAAGTGATCGGTGTGTTGATTCACAGGGAGAGGGTGAGGGAGGGTGGGGGTGGGGCAGAGAGATCAACCAAAGGACTTGTATGCGTACATATAAGCCAAGCCAATGAACTCTGACAACAGGGGGATGAAAGCATGAGTGTGTGTGTGTTGAGGGGGGAAGGTTGAGGGTTATCGGGTGATAAGGACACATTTGTAATACTTTGACCAATGAAAAAAAAAGAGGGGAAAAAAAGAAGAAAAAAAAGAGGAAAAATTGGAGAGAAATTGTTGGAGAAAAATTCCAACATGTAGTATTTTATAGCTTTGGTGAAAGTTAATTCCTCAAGATTCTCTCATATCCATACCCTTAAGACCAGGGGTAGGATTACAAAGGTAATAAAGAATACACTAATAAGAATACACTAATATGAACTGCTCTATAGCTTGAGAATGTTAGAAGGCCAGGTAAATTGGACATAAAGAATTGAGGTATGATAATTGAAATTATGTGTTATTTTTTTTGCAGGGGGGGGAGGGAGTAGGGATAAATACTTTTCTAGAATCAGAGCCTACAAGCCTACACAGCTCCATTTTGTTCCTCTTACATTCATGTCTCTGATGTAGTCATAGTACTTACAGATGAGACCAGGCCAGCACCCTCACTCTTCTATTTACTGTCCCTCTATAAGACAGATATTTTACACTAAGAACCAGGGACAAAAATGTACCTGATTCCTGTTCTTCTAATGATGGTGTATGTGTTGAATTGGGTTAATGGGAAAATGAAGGTATCACTTCATTTATTCTAGCTTACCAGTATTCTTTATGTTGAGTTTTGTTTTTTGTTTTTAGCAAAAGGCTAGTTAACAAAATTGCTGGAGGCAAAGACCAACAGTAGCTAGCATAATAAATGGGAAAAGTTTGTCAGAAGGCTGATGGACTTTGATAATCAGCAGGGCTGAAAAAACCTGCATATTATTACCTGCTACTGGCTGACTAGCTGAAGGCAATTCCTCTAACCTGATAATCCTCTATTGTTTACCAAACCTTATCATTGATGTCTGTTTGCTTTGCTAAAGAGCAAATGTGTATTGAAGTAAATAAAAAGCCGTGGGTCCAAACATTTGGGGAGTCCATTCCACTAGAGAAGGGTTTCCGCCTGGTCCTCCATGCCTTCCAAATTTATATTTCTTGTCTAGTCTCTTCATTTGTGTCACAGCCCCTTCTCCAGATTCCTGAACCCTTGCTGCAAAAGACTGTGGCACTTATGGCGCCTCAATGAGGGACATCTGGAGAAGAAGATTATTCGCCTGAGTGAAGGAAGAGGTCCACCAGTAAAGGTGGGGATCGAAAATTCAGTGGGGAGATTCACTGTGCATAAAGCTTGCACAAAGCTTCGAAATTCACAATCCAGAGTGGGCAAGGACGTCTTTTTCCATAATGAGGAAGAATTTGATTGAAAGGCATAATTAAATAGAAACTCAAATATCAAAAAGTACTATCTTAAATCGGGCTCAAGGAAAATGAGTGCCTTTGTCATCTTTAACTATGTGGTTTCTTGTTCAAATTGCAAAATGCCTAATTCGTATTGAGGATCAAAAGTCTGTAATCACTAAAAAGGCCCTGAATCCTCCACCTCTAGTGTGGAAAGGTTCAGCAGCTAGAGAGGTTAGAGCTATTACTCCTCTCACCAGGGGACTCTTTAATGCTTTGTTTGAAAATTACCATATGATGCCTTGGAACAGGCAGATTTTAACCTAAATAATTTTAAAGGCTAGTCAATACATTTGAGAGTGGAATAGAAAAAGATTCATGAAAAGAACTATGATATATTAAGTCTTGTTTATAGGGTATGGGTGCTTATATCTGTCATTTTTGTTTAGTTTAATGTGTTTATTATTAGTTTATTAAGCATGCCTTTCATTTAATTTAATAAGGAAAGAAACCTAGGCAGCCAGGCCATTTACTGAATTTCCCCACATGGCCCATTTATTATTAAGTCTTTTCGTGATCCCGTAAAATGCACTCCCACTCTTCAGAGTGCTATTAAAAAGTCTCATTTTTGCCATGTTTTTATTTCCCAGTCCGTCATTTGATGTGCTCATGAAGAGAAAAAAAGCTGGCTTAAGACAAATAGTGCGCCCACTCCGATCTTGGATGGGTCTTGGGCCAAGCTCAATCTCTTTACAGATGCTATAGAATAAACCCAAGACTATTTTTCTTAAAAAAAAAAAAAAAGATGTCAAAAATGACCCAAAGAAAATATACAGGTTGGGTTTAGGCAACAAGATTCCATAATAAAGGGTATTTTTTTAATAATAATGGACCCCATTCCAATGTTAACATTAAGGCCACTGAAAGTCAGTAAGTTATATCTGTTACAGAATTTGCCAAAATAAATGCCTTAGATAATAATAATTGGCTTTAGAATCTCAAAATTGTTAAAACATGGATAAATAGATGTAAATAAAATGAAGGATTTGTGGTAGAGTTTTTCAGTAATAATTACAGGTATATTGGTAGTGGGGGTCCAGTCACCCGGAGGAAAGACTGGCTGTGCTTTCTGATAGAGGAGGGGGCTAGTCTCATTTCCCACAGCAGCAAACCCTAGATGATATCTCTGAAGAAAAAAAAATATGGCGGTTTTACATTCAAGAGGAGTGACCTGGAGGCTTGCTTCCCTGCTTCCCCCTCCTTTTTCCAACCAGAAACATAGTTTTCCAAAGTCTTTGGCAACTTAAAACTTTGGAGTTTACTGAATTAAGTAATAAAAATTTATTAAATATCTCAGTATTTTGAAATGACAAAATACTGAAATATTAATCTGAGTTTATCATGTATTGAAAATCTAGAGAATAGAATCTCTTTAATTAAATATGTCTTGTATTTTTAAAATATATTCTTAAAAATGTGAAGTTATTACTAATCTGACAAATGTTAAATATTTAACTTGTCACCTAAAATTTAAGGCTTCTAAGAGTTTAAAGTTCAAATTAAGTTGGAAAAAATTATATGACAGTGATAAGAAAATGCAGAAAATATAGAAATTTATTTTTGAGAAAAATAATTCTTGTATTTTCTCGGAGAAGAATTTCACATGTATGCAAATGAGCACTAGGCAAAAAGAATGCTGTTTAAAAGTAAAATTTAAGCTTAACAAAAGGAGAAATTAAAAATCTCTTCCGCTACTATTTACAGGGTAAACTGAAGGTTATTATTCAAACATTAAATCTGATCATTAATAAGTCACCATAAGTAAAAAGAGAGTCACTTAAAATGTATCCATGGCAGTATTGGACAAAACCCAAAAAGTAATAATGTTTGTTGCTCTGTTTAAAATAAAGAAAAAAGTTTTTTAAAAAGAAAATCTCTAAATATGGTCTAGAAATTACTCTGGGAGGAAATAAAGAGAAATACTATTCAAATATCTGCAAAATTATAATTAAAAGTCAATGCATTAGGCCTCAAAAAGAAAAGTAAATAATTTGCATTTTTTGCCTCCCTAAACAAAGCTTATGTGGATATACTCAAAGACTGATAGCAAAAATCCAATTAGTGTCATTTACTGTTCATACCCAAGGACAAGTTAGAAAATAAGTCTTATTTCAGACTGAATTAAATTGGCAAATTGAAATAAGTGAATATTCAGGGGAACTTAGTTATACTAGGCAGGAACCTATTCCTGGAGCATTAACTACTTTTTACTGATAGTTCGTCACATAATAAAAGCTGCTTATCATGCAATGAATTCAGACCAAGTCATCCAGAGCAGTCATACTTCTGTACTAAGAATTGAATTAAAAGCTATCAGGGCTGCATTGCTGGATTTTCAAAAGCCAAAATATTGAACAGTAAGGAAAAAATTCTCTCCTTACATATCAAAACAAAAAAGGGGGGGATAGTGGAGTAATCTCCTGTAAATAAATTACATCAAACCTTAATTACTTTAATCTTTTTACTTAAAAATTTTTTTAATTGTAATGCTGATGGCAAGACACCCATGAAATTACACAGATGTCAGAATAAGCCAAAAGAAATGGTTTGGCAAAATAAAAAGATCTAAGTCTAGTTTATGGAAGGAAAGTTCCCTTTATTAACCTTTGGTTAAGAATATGCTTATGTATTTCCAGAAAACTCCAAGCCCACATGGAAACTGCAACAATGGATCCGAGAGAGAAACTGACCAGACTCCTCCAACCACACATAGCAGTGGCCCCAAGCAACATGCTGATGAGACAGAGGAGAAACAGTCCAGAGATGGGGGAATCTTGCAATGCTAGCAATCATCAGTTGTCCATCAGTACAGATTGCCCAGGACCAAGCAAAAGAAGGTCGGGTCTGCATTGCCATTTCTCACCATTTGTCCATCATCCAGAACTGTAATATCATTGCTGTCATGTCACATGGGACAGTGATTGAGAAGGAACCCCATAAAAAACTGTTAGACAATGATTAGAAAGGAGACTCAAAGAACTGTTGGCCCAGAAAGGAGCTTACTGCAGACTGATTCCTTTGATGCCTGGCAGCAATTTAAAAGGACATGAAAGAACTCAATCTTGTCATTGAGTTTATAAATTTTAAAAGGACCAGAAACCAAAAGGGGATATGCTGAATGCTAAGACCAACAGTAGTTAGCATAAGAAATGAGATAAGTTCATTAGAAGGCTGATGGACTTTGATATTCAGCAGGGCTGAAAATCTGCATATTATTACTTGCTGCTGGCTAAACAGCTGAAAGCAATTCCCCTAACCCAGGGGTCCTCAAACTTTTTAAACAGGGAGCCAGTTCACTGTCCCTCAAACCATTGGAGGGCCGGACTATAGTTTAAAAAAACACCAACTATGAACAAATTCCTATGCACACTGCACATATGTTATTTTAAGCAGGACAGGCAGTGGCGGCAAAAACACTCGGCAGGCCAGATAAATGTCCTCGGCAGGCCACATGCGGCCTGCGAGCTGTAGTTTGAGGATGCCTGCCCTAACCTGATAATCCTTTATTGTTTACCAAACCTTACCATTGATGTCTGTTTGCTTTTGTTAAAGGGCAAATGTGTATTAGAGTGAATAAAAATCCGTGGGTCTGGACATTTTGGGAGCCCACTTCACTAGAGGGTGAGGCTACTGCCTGGTCCCCCATGCCTTCCAAATTTATATTTCTTGTCTAGTGTATTCATTTATGCATCAGCCCCTTCTCCAGATTCCTGAATCCTTGCTGTGAAAGATTGCGGCACAAAGTGATACTTTGCTCTCCTTTGTCATTATATTTTGTGTGTTTTTCTAGTTTGGGAACATTATGGTGTTGTGCTGCTGTGGTCTGAGTCAGGATATGCAGAATATGGTTATTACGGAGGCCCCTGGATAGAACATCATCTTGATTACTTATTACTAAAATTTTTATTGAATTTATTGAAAACATGAAGAGAACAAAGATTCTCCAGGGAACATATACAGAGGAAGAACAATAATAGGCTGAGAAAAATCCAGGGAAGCACATATATTCATTCATTTATTCATTAATAAACATTTACCAAGCACATAAATGGATGAGGTATTATGCTTGGCACTAGGGATATAGAGATGAATAAATTACTCTCTCCCTTAGGAATGCATAATGTAATGAGAGTGATACACAGATAAACTGATTCTAAAACAACCTGCTAGGTAAATAGAAGTATACATAAAACATGAGACCACTTAAGAGTGATACCTAGTCTGGGGTTGGCAGAAAGTAGTTTCAGAAAGGGCTTCCCAAAAGAGAACTTAAACTTAGTTTGAAGGAATGAATAAGTTACCAGAGAAAGAAGGAACTAGGAAAGGGAAAGCCATTTTAGGTACAAGATCCAGAATGATCATAAAGCATCTATAATAATAAAAGCGTAATATGCTAATTAGACCAGACAGCCAAACAACCTTTCAGACATCCTTCTGGATGACCTTCTGGACAAAGCTGGGCCTGCAAGGACTGAGGCAAGCCACCGTGGCTGCGAGGGCTGAGCCCCTTGCACGAATTTTGTGCATCAGGCCTCTAGTCCTATATAATAAATGACCAGTGACCATAACAGTGTCATGACCAGAATGACCGATCGACCAGTTGCTATGAGGTGCACTGACCACCTCTCAGCCCCCGCCCCCCCTGGCCTGCAGGCTCTGATTGCCAGATGGTGAATGGGGAACCACGTAGAACCAAAATAGGTGTTGGCAGCTGGGCAGGACTGGGGACTGGCAAGAGGGCAGAAGGCAGACCTCTTGGTCCCTGCCCTCGGCCCGCAGGCTCCAATCACTGGATGGCAAATGGGGAACAACGAGGAACCAGGATGGGTGTCGGAGGTGGGGCGGGACTGGGAACTGGCGAGCAGGCAGAACCGCTGACCTCTTGGTCTCTTCCCATGGCCCACAGGCTCTGATAGATCACCAGAAGGCAAACGGGAACCAGGGAGAGTGTCAGCAGTGGGGTGGTACTGGAGACCGGTAAACCAGCATAAGATGATCCTGATCGCAGGCTAGGCCTAAGGACCCTACTTGCACAATTTCATGTGTTGGGCCTCTAGTAGAAATATAAAAGAATGTGGTTGCGTTGGGGAGGAGGGGCACAGTGGAACTACATGCACTTCAATACTGCTGAGTATAAAGTACCCATAAAGTGGCAAAAAAAAAAGAATCTAAAAAGGCAAACATAATGGAGGTCATATGTGTTACTTTAAGGATTTTTAAAAACTTTATTCTTGGGTAATGATTTTTGAACTGCATTCTACTGAGCCTCAGGGGTCTGCACTGGGCAATGCAATTGGTAGCAGGAGTACAGGAGACTAAAGGAGAGGCAACTGATCAACACTATGGGGCCCCAGGAATAGTTTCAACCCCCACAACTCAGCTTTTTGTTTATTTTATGTTTTATAAAACATTTAGAAAATGTTCTTTTGGTATCACTTGCTAGGCATTAACAAATGCTAGTGATACAAAGATGGATTTAATCTCCGAAGAAAGTGACATTGACATTGTGTCCTGCTAGAGGGATGAATAGGACTTAATCTGATAAAGATGAAGGTAAAAGTAAGGGAGAAATAGTTCCACACAGAAGAAACAGCATAGTCAAAGGTTCAAGGGCAACTAAGAATAAGGCAGATCTAGAAATTATAAAAAATTCTCACAGGAGGGGCATGGAGTATGAAAGGGGAGTAGTGAGAAAGGATACTCAGGATAGAGTCAGGAACCAGGTCATAAAGAGTCTGATAAGCCATGTTAAGGAGGTTGGCAATGGGAAGCCCCTGCAGAGTTGAATCGGGTTAATAACATATACATATCTGCACCTTAAAAAGAACAAGTTCATGTTGATGATTACAGAATAAAGTAATAGACTACAGTGGACTTAGACTGAAGTCTGTGAGACCACTTAAAAAGTTATTGTAGACTAGAGGCCCGATGTACAAAATTTGTGCAAGAGTAGGCCTTCCTTCCTCTGGCTACTGGTACTGGCTTCCCTCTGGCACCCAGGACCCAGGTTTCCCTCTGACACCAGGGACCTGGACTTCCCTTGCAGCCCCAGTTTCGTCCAAAAGGTCATCTGGTCTAATTAGCATATAATCCTTTCATTATTATAGATTAGGATCATGCCATTGGCACTGGAGAGAACTACATGGATTTCACAATTATTTGGGAAGTAGAGAAACTAGGACTTATTAATTGGTTTCTTAAGGAGATGAGAGAGGGAGAGATGTAGAAAATAATTCCCCAAGTACTTATGTATGTAACTAGGAGGATGTTGTGCCATCTAATGACATAGGCACATAGGGAGAAAAGCAGGCATGAGCGATGTAGTAAGAGGAGGAGTCAGCTGATTAATTTCAGCTATGCTGAGTTTAAAGTGCATGGGAGACATCTGAGTGGGGTTTTCTTAAAGGGCACCTATATAAATTAAAGAGTATTAGCATAGAAAGAGATGAGATGGGTCAAGGACAATATATAGAGAACAGAAGAGAACCTAGAATATAACCATGAGAAATTGCAACATATAGGAAGTGAGCAGATAAAAAAAAAAAGCCTGGGATAGGAATGAGGGTTTTGTGTTTTTTTAAATCTCATGGCTTATATTTTCTTTGTCATAGGAGGTGGGGTTATCTTCTGAGAGGGAAGAAGGAGGCAGAAAAAAGAAAAAAATGTTTGAAACAGGAGGACCCTGAGAAACAAGAACAAGTATTCTTAGTTAGAGGAACAGTAGGCTATAGATAGAACTCCAAGGAAGACCAACAATTAGGGGGCAAAGAAAAGAAGAAAGCCCAGAATGAAACAAAAATGTGAAAAATTTAGTTTGAAGAAGAACTAAGAGAGTATGGTATCACAGAAGAGTTAAGAGTGTCCAAAAAAATATAAACAATAAAAGACACATAAAGATCAACTAATGTATGAATTAAAAATAATCTATTGAGTTTGGTAATAACTTAAGTAAAATAATTTTCCAAGGAGTAATGAGCTAGACTATAAAGGATTGCAAAATATATGAAATAAAAAGAAAGGGAAGTTAGGATGAGAAAGGGAGGATAGAATAACTAGAGGGAGATGAACATGTCAATGGACTAAAAAACAAAACCAACTAAAAAATTTTTGAAGATTAAAGAAAAGAGTAGTATTTTAAGAAGGCTAAAAAAGAGAATAGAATTGAGCATCAGGAAAAAAAGTTGGCCTTGAAAATGAGAAGAGACCTTTTCTGAGACTGGAGGGAAGGAGGTAAGGATGGGTGAAGATATAAGTAAGATTGTGGTGTGGGGGGAGGGTGGGAAACTGATAAAGATCCGAATATTAAGATTATCTAGCATGAAGTAGAAGGCCAAAAATGAGGCTGAATTCAAGAGGTAGTGTTGAAAAGAGAAGGTTTGGAATAGTGGTTGAGAAGAATGAAAATGCTGGCTAACAATAAGAACAAGGCATTGTGGATCTAGCTGAGTTGGGGACCATGGATTTACAGTGCTACCACTCTTGCTCATTTGTGTGACTTTTTTCTAGTAACTTTACTAGGCCAGATATAGGATCAGAAAATACTGATTGTGAGACTGATCTGGAGCTATGATTTTTCTGGTGTGTGTAGTAGAAGTGTTGTACAGTGGTGCTTAAGATATTCAGATGATCAACAAAGACGTAGGGCAAGGCAGATTAGAAATGTAATGGGAGGGAAAAGAAAACAAGTATTATGTAGCTATGACTGGAGACGGAATTTTTTGAAGTGGAAAATATCTAAGGTGGTTCTAAAGTTTGTCCTTGCTCTTCGAACTGAGTGGCTGAAGTAGAGGTGGAAGGAAATGTTAGTAGGGCTATGTATCAAAGAAATTTGAAGCTAAAATGCTGAAATCTCTAATGCTGAAATCTAGCACTACAGTAGGAACTACAGAAGAAGGCTGTGAGCCAAGAATCAAAGTCTTCAATGAATGAATTAGAGCAGCCAGGAGATCAGTATAGCCAGATGGCATAAGCCTCAAAGGAGAACAAGCTTTCTCACGGAAGGGAAAGAGAAATGATCCTTTTTAAAATTATGTTTGCTATATACATTGATAAGCAAAGACTACCTATATGATCACATAGTTGTCCAGTATAAGAAAGTTTAGAACACACACGAGAGTATTTTGCACATATAACCAACCCCAAAGTCAAGTGACTGGAGACCTATCAGAGAAGCTTCACAGAGAGACTTAGTACCATCTTAGATTTTGTTATTGGAGAGTCAAAAATCACTTCAAACTTTCTACCCTAGGAGACTAGGATAGCAGTGAAGTAATTGAGACATATAAGGAAAGTAGAAAGATCTGCTTTTCTTGGGAGAGGGGACGGAGACAAGAAAAGGTCATTTGAAGTAGAAGTAATAAAGATATTTTATAGGTATTGGGACTAGAATTCTTAATACCTTAGAGCTCAACCCAGTGTTTTTTATAGAATAGGTACCTCATCATTTTTTATGATTGTTAGGAACAAAAGGTAAAGGTTTGGAGGCAATAGTTGAAGCCACATAAGCAACTTTATTATGAAATAGGCAGTCCTAGAAAACTAAGACAGAGTGTAAATCCTGAAAGACAATAATATAAGACTAAGTATACAACCATTAGGAGGATATTAGAAGAAAGGAGTATTAGCAGGAAAAACATAGAAGGAATGCTCAAAAAGAAAGCAGAGATAATCAGGAGGCTATAATATCATGATGATGAAAGGAAAAGTGCTTCCAGAAGTAAGGAGTGGTTAAGTGTCAAATAACATCATTTATTAAGCATTTATTCATAATTAAGAGTAAATTTGAAATGAAACAGAACCACATTCATTCTATACTTTTTGAACTCTAAAAAATCTACTCTAATAAAAGAGTAATATTGAAATTAACCGTTTCTCTGGGATGCCCAAGCCATGCCTACCAGCTGAGCCACGCCCACCAGCCAATCAGAGTGGCTGTATGCAAATTAACTCAGCCAAGATGGAGGCTGGCAGCGCAACCATGGAGGTGGCGGGGTGGGTGGGGCGTGCAGGGTGGGTGGCAGGCCGCTGGGTGTGTGGAGTGGGCGGGGAAGGCGGGGCAGTGGCAGGAGATTTCTGATCCCAGTAATTGTTAAGAATAATTTTTCAACTACTTATTGAACCAAGTAAAATTGCATTAGAGGAAAACAAGGTAATGAGGAATTATGAAATCAGGATCTGGATGAGAGAAGAAGACTAAATGAGTGAAATAGACATGTGGGACCTTTTCTCTTTTAGAAAGGCACAATGATTTATAAGCAAACTGCCATCAGCCCCTCACCCAGGCTGGCCAGGCATGCCAGCAGGTGGACATCCCCAGAGGGGTCCCAGACTGAGAGGGCACAGGCCAGGCTGAGGGACTTCCCCCCCACCCCCAAGTGCACACTATATTGTTCACTGGGCTCCTAGTATATGATAAAGAATAAAGTCTGACCAGCTGGTGTTGCTCAATGGTTCATTGTAGACCCATGAACCAGGAAGTCATGATTTGATTCCTGGTCAGGGCACATGCCGGGGTTGTGGGCTCTATCTCCAATAGAAGGGGTGCAGGAGGCAGCCAATGGATGATTCTCTCTCATCATTAATGTTTCTATCTTTTTCTTCCTCTCTCTAAAATCAACACAAACATACTTTTTTAAAAAGAATAAAGTCATCATTTACTGGCCAAACCAGATCTTTAATATAGCTACTGTTGCTATGAATAAAAATGCATACCTTGAACCACAACATCTGGTTTTGGTACAGTTGAAAACCTACGATTCAGGGGATCAATTTCTCCAGGAGCTAAAAATCCCTAAAGAAAAACAGTAAAAAGACAAATTATTATATTTCAAAAAAGCTACTATTTGAGGATAAACAACATACAAGTGCCACAACCCTGTACTATAACAGGTAAGAGGCAGGCATGAGAAGGAAACAAATACCTTCACAGTATGAAATGTTTGAAGTTCTGAACCGTTATCCAAATTAATTTTAGCTGGAGTTAATTTCTAGAGACTGCCACAAATCCATTTTTGGAAACAGACAGGATATAAATGATATACAGAAAGTATTCTAGTTCTACTTCTACCTTCTTTGGATGTATATGATTAGTCAATAAGACCACAGTGCTTATTATCAATATTTTAACTCACTAGCCTATTGACTCCTCATTTATTCATGTACTTGCAATGCTTTCTGCTCAGCAGATATGTTTTAATTTTTAACTTTTATTTTTTATATATATTTATTCATTGTTGATAATATTACTGATGTCACCCATATCCCCCCATCTTTTTGCCCTTCTACCCAGCCCCTACCCACTCCACCACCCTATTGCCAGTGTCCAAGGCCTATGCATATCCTATATAATAAAAGGGTAATAGGCAAATCGACCGAATACGGGACAACTGGTTGCTATGATGCGCACTGACCACCAGGGGGCAGACACTCAACGCAGGAGCTGCCTCCTAGTGGTCAGTATGCTCCCATAGGGGGAGCGCCACTCAGCCAGAAGCCGGGTTCATGGCTGGCAAGTGCAGTGGTGGTGGCAGGAGCCTTTCCCACCTCCATGACACCATTAAGGATGTCCAACCAACAGCTCCTAGATGTCAAAGGGTGCAGGCTGAGCTGAGGGACCCCCGTCCACGCCCCCAGTGCAAGAATATCATGCACCAGGCCTCTAGTAAGTATATAAATTCTTAGGTTTATCTCTTCTCATCCACCCCACATGTACATCGAGGTATGTCAATCTGTTCCATGCATCCATGATTAAGATCTTATTTTGTTAGTCAATTCATTTTGTTCATTAGATTCCATGAATAAGTGAGATCATGTGCTATTTATCTTTCTCAGACTGGCTTATTTCACTTAGGCTCCAAGTCCATCGATGTCCTAAACGGTAAGAGATCCTTCTTTTTTACAGGTACAAAGTATTTGATTGTGTAAATGTCCCATAGTTTTTTATTCACTCACCTACTGATGGGCACTTGAGCTGTTTCCAAATCTTAGTTATTGTAAATAATGCTACTATGAACATAGGGGTACATATATTATTTCCATTTTAAATTTTTTGAGGAAATGTTTTCCCATAGTGGCTGCCAATCTGCATTCCCACAAGCAGTGCCAAGGGTTCCTTTTTCTCTGCATCCTTACCAGCACTTGTCAGTTTGTTGATTTGTTGATGATAGTCATTCTGACAGGTGTGAGGTGATATCACATTGTGGTTCTAATTTGCATTTCTCAGATGATAGTGACTTTGAGAATTTTTTCATATCTCTTGGCAATTTGTATGTCCTCATTGGAGAAATGTCGATTCAGATCTTCTGCCCATTTTTTTCCATTGGATTGTCTTCCTTTTGTTGAGTTGCATAAGTACTTTATATATATTGAATATTAACCCCTTATCATTGACAAATATGTTCTCCCATATAGGTGGTTCACTTTTCATTTTGAGGTGGTTTCTTTTAGTGTACAGAAGTTTTTTATTTTGATATAGTCCCATTTGTTTATTTTTTCCTTTGTTTCTCTTGCCCTAGAAGATGTATCAGAAAATACTCTGCTATGTGAGATGCCTGAGACTTTACTGCCTATGTTTTCTTCTAAGATTTTTATCGTTTTATGGTTTACATTTAAGTCTTTTATCCATTTTGGATTTATTCTTGTGAACGGTGTAAGTTGGTGGTCTAGATTAATCTCTTTCCATGTGTCTGTCCAGTCTACCCAGCATCATTTGTTGAAGAGACCATTTTTACTCCATTGTATGGTGTCGGTAAACTTTTTGGGGCTCTGTTATGTTCCAATGTCCTATGTGCCGATTCTTGTGCCAGTACCAGGATATTTTGATTATAATGGCTTTGTAGTATAGTTTAATATCTGGTATTGTAACTCACCAACTTTATTCTTCTTTTTCAAGATTGCTGCAGCTATTTGGGATGTTTCATGGCTCCATATAAATTTTTGGTGTATTTGTTCTAGTTGTGTGAAGTATGTCATTGGTATTTTAATAGGGGCTGTGATGAATCTAAAGATTTCTTTGGGTAGTAAGGACATTTTAATGATGTTAATTCTACCAATGGATGAACACTGTATACATTTAAATTTGTTTGTATTGTCCTCTCCTTTTTTCAACACCCTATAGTTTCCCAAGTAGATGTCTTTTTTTTTTCCTCCTTGGTTAAGTTTATTCTTAGGTATCTTTTGGTTGCTGCTGTTGTTGAAATGGCAAATGGGATTTTTGTTTGGTTTCTCTTTATGAGAGTACATTATGTAGATATACATAAAAGGCAGATATGCTGTCTGACTGTCCAGGTAATGACATCAGGTAGCAACGCCCAGCTTCCTCTCCCTAGCGACTAGCTTCCTTACAATTTCTTTGGCTCAGGAACACAATGTGCTTTAGAGCCAGGAGCAAACATTTCACACTTTAACCAAATATTTGTGAAGCATTTTCACTTGCCTCATCTCATTTCATCCTCACAGAAGTCCTGGAATAGGTAGATAGGAGACTTGGTGGAATCCTATTTTCTTTTCATTAACTGGAAAATGGAGATTTAGAAAGCTTAGAAACTTGACCCAATTGAAAAGAAGAAATGGTGGACCTTGAAAATGACTTCAGGTTTTCTCACTGCACAGAATATAGTCAAACACTGCTGCAGTGAAATATTTTACCCTTTGTTTTCCCTGTGTGATCTACAATAATCTGCTTTGGGTTGATATTTACTACTGTGTTGCGGACAATTACCTGCAAGAGAAGTTGGGGTGCTTCAGTGGGCTGGGAAAAGTTTAACTAAATTAAAAAGCAGGTCTAATAAAGCAAGTCTATTCTATATATATATATATATATATATATATATATATATATATATTAAAGACTAAGTTGACTCACATATGTGCAGTACATATAAAGCTCTCACTGGTGCCAATTGCATGTGTGTGTTTCTATCTGTCATCGTCTATCGTGAATTTGGTTGATATTTCTTTTAAAGAGAAAGGGTAAATAGCCATATTAAAATATTTCTTCTAATTAATTTCCTTTCAATGTGCATGAATTTGTGCACTCAGTCACTAGTTAGAATATAAAAATATCAATTTTGGGTTGTTGAATCTGTATCCTGCTACTTTGCCAAATTCATTTATTAAGTCTAGTAGTCTCCTGGTGGAGTCTTTAGGGTTTTGTATGTATAATAACATGTCATGTATGAATAATGACAGGCTTACTTACTCCTTTCCAATTGGGATGCTTTTTATCTCAATTCTTGTCTCATCCCTTTGGCTAGGAATTCCAGTACTATGTTGAGTAAGAGGGGTGAAAGCGGACATCCTTGTCTAGTTCCTGTTCTTAAGGGAAATAGTTTTTGCCCATTAAGTATTATGTTCCTTGTAGGTTTGTCATATATGGTCTTTGTTATGTTAAGGTATGATACCTCAAATTCCCACTTTACTGAGAGTTTTTATCAAAAAAGGTGCTGGGTTTTTTCAAATGCTTTTTCTGCATCTATTGATATGATCATGTGATTTTTATCTTTTATTTTGTTTATCTGATGTAACACATTTATTCATTTATAAATATTGTACCAGCTTTGCATCCCTGGAATAAATTCTACTGGATCATAGTGTATGTTTCTTTTGATACTAGAGTCCTGGTGCACAAAATTCGTGCACTTGGGGTGGGATTCCCCAGCCTGGTCTGTGCCTTCTCACAGTGAGAGAGCCCTGCGATTGATCTCCCCAAAGAAGTAGGCCCTGCCCACCCATCCAGGGCTCCTCGATAGATTGCCCCAAAAAGGTAGGCCAGAGCTGGGGGTCCCACCTCCACACCATGCGAAGCCACTGGGACTCACCTCTGTGGCTCTGCGCAAAGCCGCCAGGACCCGTGTAGGTGGAGCACAGGAGATTTTGTCTCGGTGCAGAGGCTGATGCAATGCTGTGAGCTCACTCCAGCAGTTCAGATCTTTCTGGTACACCAGGAAGATGGCAACGCCCGCCTGGGCCCCTCCCAGAGCCGCCTACACAGTACCCTGACCTTTCATTGGCTCCCCTAAGATGGTGTTCCATGATTGGCTACCTCCACTATAAATACCGCTGCATTTCCTCAATAAAGTTAGACCTGCATCCCAGAACCTGGTCTCCAGAGTCGTACATGCAAGCGTCCTAGCGCTAGGGGCTCCACCGTCCTCACCCCTGGGAAATCCCCTGCTTCATATGGCGCCTTGAACGTGGGGCTCCCAGAACGTCGAACCGGGTGAGTGACCCTCTACAATATGGGCAATATTCCCCCCAAAGCACGCGCCCCTCAGGCGCGAGCTCTCCACGCCATTTTGCAGAGTAGGCTAGTTTAAGATACAAAAAAAAAAAGAAAGAAGAAAAAAAACACTTCAGGTGCTGTGGGAGTGCCTCTTACACCTTAACCTCTGGTTGTTAGAAGCCTTGGTATGGGACCCAGGCACCTGGGAGAAAGTACTCAAACGTGTAATGTCTGTGGAGGTCCATGAAGGAAAAATATTTCCACTTTCTCTAACCCCCGCCATTTTGGCACTCCTCTCATGCCTCTCTGGTGTCCCCCCTGAACCATCTCTGCCGGTACCTGCGGCCCTTGTGGCCTCAGTGGAGGCAGGTCCCCTCCCCCCATACTCCTCACCAGAGCCCTCTGCCCCCCCTGATGCGTGGGAGTTGTTAGTTAAAGAGTGTTGGGACAAAAGTGAAACTAAACAGTCTACTGCCGAGTCCGAGCCTTTGGGGGAGGGAAGCAGGCACCCCCTCAAGCCTTCCCAGTAAACAACAACCCCACAGCCACTCAACCACAAGCCTGGCTTCCACCTAACCAAAAGGAGTTATTAGCCATTAGGAAAGCAGTACAGGAAGATGGTCTCTCAGCCCCATATACTCAACAACTATTAGACAATTTTAGCATTAATCTCAATTGTCCCTGTGATTGGAAATGTTTGGCTAGAACCATCTTACCTCCTGGAGACTTGACCCAGTGGAAAGCACTGTTTTAAGAGCAGGCTAAGCTTCTCGCAGACTGCAACTGTGCTTCCGGAAGTGGTAATACACCTAACTTAAAGACGGAGGTGGAGGCACTTCAAGGGGAAGGTCAATACGCCTCCCCAGGTGCTCAAGCCCAGGGCCAGCCTAGATTTTTTGACCAGGTCCACCTCTGTGCTATGCGTGTGTTCACCCAAATTAATCCCAAAGGGAAGCCGGCCCAATTGTCCAAATTAGTCCAAGGGTTGGATGAAGGCTTCTCAGAGTTTTTACACAGAGTCCGGGAGGCTGTTGACCGAAAGGTTACTCATTCTCAGGCAGCTGATGCCCTCACTCGAGAATTAGCATGGGAAGGAGCTAATGCGCAGTGTAGACAGGCCATAGCACCAGTAAAGTCCAGAAATATTGATGATTGGGTCCTTGCATGTCGCGATGTTAGCAGGAGATCTGCAGCAGCTTTAGCCGCTGCGCTCGCAGAACATGTGAATCTAGGAGTAAGAGCTGACACCCAAAAAGTGTATTGAGTGAAGATGGCATGGACACGTCACCAAGGAGTGAGAGAGAAAAAAAAAAGAAAACAGGGAGAAGGAAGAAAACAACCTCCCTCCGTGTGCCCTCGGTGTAGAAAGGGCTTTTCATTGGCGACGGGACTGCCGCTCCAATAAAGGTAAGGAACGTAATACTCTACCGCCTTTAAACGAGAAGGGGGGCAGCTCTCAGCCCCGCAAGTAAGAGAGCTTAAAATCCAAATACAAAAAGAGAAAGAGGGGATAATAGGAAGTAACCCACATACTATACTAACACAGGCTTTAACCACATTAAACTTTTTTAATTTTGATAATCATGGTCTCCCTCCAATATACAAGCACTGGGGAGGTCTTCGGAATCTTCCAACACCCCTTCCCCTGGTCCGATGGCGGGATCCCCTTTCAAGAATATGGAAGGGCCCCGATCCACTGTTAACCCAGGGGAGAGGTTTTGCTTCTATCTTCCTAGAAGACGAGAGTCACCCCTTCTGGATTCCAGCGAGAGACATCAAGCCACACACCTTAAGAGATGAGTTGGAGACCAGTCACCCCACCAGTGGCGAAGATGGAGGATCTCTCACTTGAAAAGGAGACACGGCACCGCCAGAGGAGATGTCACCGAGGCAGAAAGGCTCACCCTATAACGTGGGGCAATATCAAGGCGCTACAGGAGCAGGCGCCACAAATGGCACCGGAGGAGAATCCTTCAGCAGGGACTCTATTCTTATTAATGTGTGCTATCATCACTGCCAACAGTACAGGAGCACATGGATAGACTCTATGGACCATGGTGCCACACCCCGGGGTCTTAGTGCCTGTGGGGACTGATAGTCTCCAATTCCCTGTTGCCCGAGCCTCTAACTGTTCGATGGGGCTCCCTTGCGATAGGGCCAGACACAGTGAGGTTTCTTGGAATGGAACCTTATTCTGTGATCCTTTCAACCACCAGGTGTTAAAATGGTCAACTACTCTTGACACCTCAGAGGGCAGCTGGGAGGGCAATGTTACTAAACAGACCAGTAAGTCCACCCAGCATTTCTTTCATCCCTGCTTTAGGCTACCTTTCCTTTTTCTCATAAGCAATGAGAGCTCTTTTGATTGCACCACCACAAAAATGTATCTTACTTGGGTTTCAGTCACCTCACTTGGCTAAACCCCCCTAACCTATTCATTTGGGCTACCCTAGCTGGTATAGCATTCTTCCTCTTCTGCTGTATGTTCACCATGATAGCCCGAATAAAGGCACAGCAGATCATGATAACACACATCCAACGGGCACTAATAAAAAAAGGAAGCGGGAGATGTAGGTAGAGCACAGGAGGTTTAGTCTCGGTGCAGACGCTGATGCAATGCTGTGAGCTCACTCAGCAGTTCAGATCTTTCTGGCACACCAGGAAGATGGCAACGCCCACCTGAGCCCCTCCCAGAGCCGCCTACACAGTACCCTGACCTTTCATTGGCTCCCCTAAGATGGTGTTCCATGATTGGCTACCTCCACTATAAATACCGCTGCATTTCCTCAATAAAGTTAGACCTGCGTCCCAGAACCTGGTCTCCGGAGTCGTGCATGCAAGCGTCCTAGCGCTAGGGGCTCCACCGTCCTCACCCCTGGGAAATCCCCTGCCTCAGATCTGCCTCTACACCACGCATGTAGTATTAAGTCCCCACCCACCCACATGTGCCCGCTGTACACACAGCCTCCTAGTGATGATTGTTATGGCGTGAGGGCATCACAGCATGAGGGCATGACACCACATGGGCTTTTATTAATATAGATATTGCTAGATCCTATTTGCTAATATTTTGTTGAGGATTTTAGAATTTGTATTCTTCAGGGATATTGGCTTATATTTTGCTTTCGCTGTAGTGTCTTTATCTGGTTTTGAAATGAGGATAATGCTGGCTATGTAAAAAGAGCTTGGAAGTGTCCTTCCTCTTGAATTTTTGGAATACTTTGAGGAGGATAGGTATTAGTTCTTTGAATGTTTGGTAAAATTATCTTGTAAATCCATTCAGACCAGGACTTCCATGTGCTGGGAGTTTTGAAATTACTACTTCAATTTCATCAGTTGTTATTGGCCTATTTCTTCCTGATTGAGTTTTGAGAGATTGTATGTTTCAAGGAATTTGTCCATTTCACTCAGGTTGTCCAGTTTGTTGGCATACAGTTATTCATAGTATTTGCTTATAATCCTTTTTATTTCTGTGGTCTCTGCTGTTATATTGCCTCTTTCATTTCTGATTTTATTTACTTGGGTCCTCTCTGTTTCTTGATGTGTCTGGCTAAGGGCTCATCAATCTTGTTTATCTTTTAAGACAACCAGCTCTTGGATTCACTAAACTTTTATACTGTTTTTTGTTTTGTTTGTTTTAGTATCTGTCACTTATTTTGGTCTGATCTTTATTATTTCCTTCCTTCTACTTCCCCTGGGCCATTCTTGCTATTCTCTTTCTAATACATTTAGTTGTAGGGTTAGATAGTTTATTAGTGCTTTGTCTTGTTTCTTGAGGTAGGCCTGTAATGCTATGAACTTCCCTTTCAGGACTGCTTTCTCCTGTCCCATAGGTTTTGGGTGGTATGTGCTCATATTCCTTTGTTTCCAGAAAGTTTTGAGTTTCTTGCTTAATCTCATTGGTAATCCATTCACTGTTTAATAACATGCTATTTAGCTTCCACATATTTGAGGGTTTTTTTTATGGTAGTTGATTTCTAACTAAATGCCATTGTGATCCAAGGAGATGCTTGATATGATTTCAATCTTCTTGAATTTGTATAGATTTGTTTTATTTTTCTAAAATGTGATCCATCTTTGAGAATGTTCTGTGTGCATTTGAGCAGAATGTATATTCTGTTGCTTTGGGGTGAAATGTTCTGTAAATATCAGTTATATACATCTGATCTAGTGTGTCATTTAAGACCTCTGTTTCCTTGTCGATTTTTTTGTCTGGAAGATCTACCCAGTGAAGTCAGTGGGGTGTTAAAGTCCCTTATATGAGTGTGTTGCTGTTGATCTCTCCCTTAAAGTTCATAAAGAGTATTTTTTATATATATTTGGGTGCTCCTATATTATGTGCATCTATGTTTACAAGGGCTATATTTGTCAACTGTTATGGCCTCTCTTTTGAAGTCTATTTTGTCTGATACGAGTATTGTTACCCCAGCTTTTTTTCCTTTTCATATGCATGAAATATTTTCCCCATCCCTTCACTCTCAGTCTGTGTGTCTTTTGTTCTGAGGTGGGCTCTTATAGACAGCATAGATATAGGTCATGTTTTCTTATTCAGTCACCCTATGCCTTTTCACTGGAGAATTTGATACATTTATATTTAAGGTTATTTTTAATATATTTTTATTAATTTCAGAGAGAAAGGGAGTGGGAGAGAGAGAGAGAAACATTAATGATGAGGGAGAATCATTGATCAGCTGCCTCTTGCATGCCCCACACTGGGGATTGAGCCCGCAGCCCAGGCATTTGCCCTCGACCGGAATCAAATTCAGGACCCTTCAGTCCACAGACCGATGCTCTATCCACTGAGTCAAATGAAATAGGGCTAATGTTCTTATTGATAGGTATTTATTTACTGCCATTTTTATTTTCTTTATTCAGATGATCCTCCTTCTCTCCTTTTCTTCTTCTTAAAACAGTCCCTTTAACATTTCTTGCATTGCTGGTTTAGTGGCAATGTACTCCTTTTTTTTGGTCTGGAAAGCTTTTTATTTCATCTTCAATTTTAAATGAAAGCCTTGCTGGATACAATAATCTTGGAATTAGGTCCTTATTTTTCATTACCGTATTTTCTGGCATATAAGATGACTTTTTAACCCAGGAAAATCTTCTCAAAAGTCAGGGGTCATCTTATACACCGGGTGTCATCTTATAGGGCGGGTGCTGAAACTTCTGAGCTGGACTGGAAAATCTGCGGTCGCTGCATAAGGTGAGGGAGCTCAAAAACAGCCGCACTCCATTCGTTTCAATGGAGCCAGACAGAGACCGCAAGTGTCTCAGGTTGGCTCCTTTTTGTGCCGCATACAGTCTCTGTCTGGACTTTTTAACACAGGAAAATCTTCTCTAAAGTTGGGGGTCATCTTATATGCCCAGTAGTCTTATATGCCAGAAAATACAGTACTTTGAATACTTCAGTCCACTCCCTTCTGGCCTGGAGTGTTTCTATTGAAAAGACAGATGAAATTCTAATGGAAACTCATTTGCAGTCATTTTCCTTCAACAGGTTGGGCAAATTTTCTTTCATTATTTCTTCAAAAAGGTTATCTTTTCCTTGCTCACCTTCTTCCCCTTCTGGTATTCCTAGAATATGGATATTATTATGTTCCATGTTGGTTCTGAGCTCACTTTATCTATCTTCCTGTTTTTTCATTCTTTTCTTCTATTTGCTCTTCTAATTGGATATTTATTTCTACCTTGTCTTCCAAATCGCTGAATAAATGTTCTGCTTCATTCATTCTACTTTTAATTCTTTCCAGTGTGTTCTTGATGTCATATAAGTTATTTTTCATTTCTGTCTGGTTCAGGTTCAAGGTTTCTATTTCCTTCCTCATCCTGCTATAGTTCCCACTGAGTTCCTTGTAATTTGCACTCAGCTCCTTAAGCATCTTTATAACCATTACTTTGATCTCTATGTCTAATAGGTTGCTTGCCTCCATTTCATTTAGTTTTTCTTCTGGATATTCCTCCTTTCATTTGGGGGTTGTTACTTTGACCATTTTAGCTGTATCTTTGTATTTGTTTCTATGTATTAGATAGAACTACTATGCCTCCCAGTCTTTGTAGGATGGCACTATGTAGAAAGTGTCTTGAGGGGTCTCTCCTTGTGTGCATTATTTGGGTTCTCCTGTTTTAATTGGGACTTGATTGTTGATGTCCCATTTATGAGAGAGCTCTCCCCCTCTGACTAGCTGACAGTGAGGCTCAACCCCAATATCACAGTGCCAGCCGTTATATGGGTGTTGACAAGATAGAACAAGACACAGCAGGACCAAACCAAAAAAACACTATTAAAATCAAGCTACACAAAGCAACAACAACATGAAAGTCTAATAAGTGAAAAGAAGAGGAAGAAAAGAAAAAATAAGGAGAATACTAAAAGATGTGGAATCAAATATTTAAATGGTATATAGAGAAAAAGGGAGAAAGAAGAAGAAGAAATGGCTATCTCAAAGCAAGGAGGAAGCTAAAAGAACTAGTAGAAAAAAAGAGAAGGAAACAGAAAATAAATGAAATGATAATAATGAACTTAAAATGTAGTATAATGAATATATTAAGCTATAGATAGGCAAAAATGAAAAAATGAGAAATGAGAAAAATTAATAATGAAGAGGTACAAAAAAGAATCAAAGCAAAAAGAAATTAGAGATATGTGAAAAAAAGAAAATAGGGGAAAAGCAAACAACAAAAGACACACACACACAAATGCAAACACATACACATAACAAAACCACACACACTCACACTCAAACGTTTGGGTCTGCTATTTGTGGAGCTCACTGGATTTTGCTCTGATGTAGTTGAATCTGGTCACTTTGTGTGTCTATTCTGGGTATCCTTGGAGCTTTCTGGTCAGGCCAATGTGAGTAACTGTCCCTTTCTGGCTTTGGGCAATTTGATTGAGGCCCAAGAAATCAAAGCCCCTAGTTGTCCAGTGGGTGAGGACTCTTTAGTCCAGAGGCTGAGTCTGCCTCAAGTCTCATGCCTTGATTGTGCCTGTTCTGAGCTGTTCTCCCTTTCTACTTAGACCTGGGCTCTACATGGGTATCCTGGTCTTGGCCAGGATGGTTTGATCAAATTCATGTAGAGAGTGGTGCCAATAGCTTGTAGGAGGTGAGGCTGGGACCTTCCAGTCCTTATAATATCTCAGCTCTGCCTGGTTTGCTGCCACCTTCCCTTTGCCACCTGCAGGGGCACAGACTTCCTGCCCCGGGCTATTCCCCCTTGACTCACTGCAGGTCACTGCAGGTTGGGTAAGAAGCAGCTCTTTTACTGGTGGGAAAGAGGGTATCCCCTCTGCATTCCAGATGGGCAGGGCTGATCCTCCTTCTTGGACTACTCTCAAGCCCCCTTTCAGCTCACCAGCACAAGTTTCTCCAAGAAATAGAGAGTCCTCCAGATTCAATGTTGTGTGTGTCCTTCAAAACACTCCAATGTAGGCTGGCTCTCAGCTCCACTGCAAGGTCCTTCCCACTGATCAGGAAGAGCTTCCCAGGCTGCACGATGGCAGGGTGCTAGCATTATTCTATCCAGGGACCTCAGCCCCTGGGCTCCACTACTGCACCACACTGCACTCTCCATAGCCAGTGCCCTTGGGGGCCACCTCTCTCAGTCCCAGGCACTCCTGTCTCACCCAAAATCTGCAGTCTCCTCAGGTCCCCATTTTTAATAGTTCCAGTTCAGGGGTGGTCACATCCACCTCCTGGCCTTCAACACAGTTCCTGCCCCCAAAACCTGACTTTGTGAAATGTGACGAAGTCACCTGTCTTGCCCTTAAGAAAACCATTCATTTCTTCTTTTCATTCCATTTAATGTATTTGTCTTAAACAAGAAAGTTATCAGGGAAGGATTACTTTAAACCAATCATGCTGCCCATTATTGTTACACTAGAGGCCCAGTGCATGAAATTCATGCATGGGCAGGGTCTGTAGACATGGTTGGCAATCCGGGCCGATTGGCGCTGGGCTGATCAGGGCCCAAAGGCTCCGGCAGGGTCAGGAAAAGAGGTGGCGGTTGCTGGGTTGTGTGTGGAAGGAATGAACGACAGACACAAATGCTGCCCTCGGTGCCCTGCCACCACGCAGTTCCCTGCCTCCCCCTCTCCTCCTTCCCTTGTTGCTGTACCACCACCAGGGCCTACTGGCTGGGGAGAGGAATGGGGACTGCCAGACAGGGGAGGGACGCAGGGAGGGACCATGGGAGGTTTGTTGGCCAGGGGGAGGGGTCATGGGAGGTTAGCTGCTGACCCCAAGGAGGGAGCTGGCCCTCAGCCCTGCTGGGGAAGGGGCTGCATCCACCACCACCTACCAGGGGATCAAAGGCCCTGCTGGGGTTGCAAGAGGAGGCAACGGTCACCAGGCCAGGCACGAAAGGAATGGGCACCGGATGCCAATGATGCCTTTGGCACCCTGCCTCTGCATGGTTCCCTGCCCCCCTCCTCCATCCCTCACCACCCCGTACCACAACCAGGGCCTGCTGGTCACAGGGAAGGACAGGGCTTGCTGGCCAGGAGAGGAACAGAGGAAGGGGCCACAGGAGGTTTTCCGGCTGGGGGAGGGGCTGAAGGAGGTTGGCCACCGGCCCTGAAGAGGAAGATGGCTTGTGACCCCCTGGGAAAAAGGCCGCATCCACCACTACCCACCCCCAAGTGCCCATCCCAGCCCAGGGTCCAGCTTAATCAGGGCCTGTCAACCGAGAGGGTGGGGGGAACACAGAAGGCTGGCTGGCCAGGGAAAGTTGGCTGTGGGAATGTACTGACCACTCCAACATTGAGCATCTGCCCCCTGGTGGTCAGTGTGCATCATAGCGACCGGTCATTCCAGTTGTTCAGTTGTAACAGTCACTTGGGCTTTTATTATATACTAGTGGCCCAGTGCATGAAATTCATGCAGGGGGTGTGATTCCCTCAGCCCAGCCAGGGACCCCTTGGGGGATCTCTGACCGCAGATTTAGACCCAATTGCAATCTCGGACTGCTGGCTGCTAACTGCTCACCTGCCTGCCTTCCAGATTGCCCCTAACTGCCTCTGCCTGTCTGCCTGATCACCCCTAACTGCCCTCCCCTGCCAGTCTGACCTCGCCCCCAACTGCCTCTGACTGCCTCATCACCCCTAACTGCCCTCCCCTGCCAGTCTGATTGCCCCTAACAACCTGTTGGCCTGATCTCACCCCCAACTGCCCTTCCATGCTGGCCTGATTGCCCCTAACTGTCTCTGACTCAGCCCCCACCACCAAAGCTTTGTCCAGAAGGAAGTCAAACATCCGGAAGATGGCCAGTCGACCTAGCCTAATTAGCATATTATCCTTTTAGTAGTATAGATAGATTATATAGGATAGGATTGCTTAAATGAGGAGGAAAAGCCTTTTTCAGCAGGAGGAGATGCTCTTGACAGACAAAAGCATATAATCCCTATATCTGGATTGATAGTCATATGCACTATACTGCCAAACCGGTCATGAAAAAATTGAACTACTTTCTAACACCTTACACCAAACAGCTGTTGCCCTTAAAACCCCTCCTCAGCCCCCACCTTAGGTTCTGCCTTCGCAGTTCACCCAGATTGGTTCTGATTGGTCGGTTTCTATGCCAGTCAGTGTCTCCAGGCCTATCTCTGGGCCTAATCAAAGAGACAGGCAGATCAGCAGATCCCCAGCAGAGGCCCAGAGAAAAACAGAGGCGCAGCTGGTAGCAACACCGGGAGAGAACAAGAGAGGCAACAGCTGATACACAGCTGCCATGGAGGCTGGGGATCAGACCCTGCCTCTCTCTCTGCAGGCCTCTCTCCAGGCCACCTCTGCAGCACTCTGTAGTTAGTGCTGGGTTGCTGCACTGGCACCGGCTGCAGTCAGTGCTGGGTCGCCACGGCAACCCAGCACTGACTTCCGGTGTTCAGTCGAGTCTTGGTTGTTCTGGACACTATGGACCCTGGCTCTTTATATATATACTAGAGGCCCAGTGCACAAAAATTTGTGCACTGGGGGGGCCCCTCAGACCGACCTGTGCCCTCTCACAGTTTGGGACCCCTCAGGGGATGGCCACCTGCTGGCATGCCTGGCCAGCCTGGGTGAGGGGCAGAGGGCCATTTCAGGCTACCCACAGTCTCTTCAGGGTTTGGGTCCCTACTGGGGTGCCTGGCTGGAAGCAGGTATCTGGGATTTATTTAACTTCTACAATTGAAACTCTGTTGCCTTGGTCCCCCGCTTGAAGCCTGGGTTGCCCCTGGCAACCCAAGGTCCCAGCCCGGCAGAAATCTGGGGTTTGTTTATCTTCTATAATTGAAACTTTGTAGCCTTGAGTAGAGCTCAGGGCCCACAGGGCCCTGGCTTCCTCCATTGCCCGGGGCAACTCCAGCTCTGTGGCTGTGGCAATCTTAGTCAAGTTAATTTGCATATTTGTGCCTGATTGGCTTGTGGGTGTGGCTTGTGGCTGTAACAGAGTGAGGGTTAATTTGCATATTGATCTTTTATTAGATTAGATAGATAGATAATGTCAATGACAGATAATCAAACCTTTATGGTTGTGAACCCTGAGAAAGAAGATATCTATCAAGAAGGGCTTCTGGTGGCTACCTGGGCTCAACTTTAAAAGAAGAGCCTAGCAGCTGTTTATAACAGTGGCCTCTCACACTTCCGGGAAAAGCCTGCATTGAACTGCCTGTCTGCACTGTGTTTCTGCATCTGAGCCAGCTCTTAGAAAACAGTTCCTGGAGTTGTATTTTAAGCAGTAGGACTGAGGCTTTCCCCATCCAATCAGAGCTGCACAACTATATCCCCATCAGCATCTTCACTGACGAATTAGTGTTGCTCCATTCTGACAATGCCTTTTGAACCAATCAAACTGTGGATTTGGCATCCTCATTTACATGAGGACAGACCAATCAGGGGCCATGGGTGGGACTTCTCTTTATGTAAGTCACTCCCCTCTCTCTAGGAGAGTACACTTTCCTCTTCCAAGTAAGATTGAGACCATGTTTCCCCAGATGGAGCTGAAACACTAAAGATAAAACACTGAAGACATCTTGGGGGACCAGAGCAGAGCAGAACAAAGCAGACTGGTGTGGAGAGAAGCAAAGCAGGCAGAGCAGAGTTGAGTTTTCTTGAAGGGAGAGGAGCCTTGCCCCATGACTCTTTCACCCTCGGGCCTCCTCACAACCCTGCTGTTTCACAGCTGTACTACTCCATAATTGAGCAGTAACACCATTGAGCTGTTCCACAGCCAAACTATTCTCACAGCTGTGCTGTATCACAAAGGAGATGTTTGCACTAAGTAAAGTTTCCTTCTTCACCATACCCCAAATTGGGGATTCCCATTGCTCTTAAATTGGCACCAACAACCATCAACCTGAAACTCATAGTGATGTATCTCAATCATATCTCAATAGAATTGGGAAAAACAAAAATAGCTGCAGAAAATCAGCAGTCATATGTAAGCAGGTCATAGAGTATGGCTCAGAAAGGATATCTTAGTCCTATCCTATATCCTCTAGGAGCCTAGGTTATAGCTCACCATAATAACCTACAATGTGGAAATATATTTGTCAGTAAATCTGAAAACTGTGAGAAAGATAACCCTTCCTATATATAACATATATTAAATTCTGTTGAGACAGCTCAAAATATCTCAAGCTGACAGAAATTCCCGAGTGCCCCATTAAGAGCTGTCAGAACAGAATTTAATATATGAAACATTTAAAGAGCCCCTTTCCAAAAACAAACAAATAAAATCTATGGTGTTCCTAACCAGTTGTCATTGTACCTAAAATTTTCTTATCAGTTTATTCAATTAAAGAATGAAGCATTATGTTGCTTAAAAAATTTAGCTCTTAAATCCATTATCATTCATGTTGTGTAAGCACAACTGCATTTGTCAGTCACCAGGCAAGGCACTCGGGGGTGTTCTGAAAGGGAAAGATCTAGGTAGAGCCTATTCTCAGAGCGTCTGTAGGTACAGTGTCAAGGTAGGAAGCCCTGGGGGCATGAGAGACAAGGTTGCCAGGGGGAAAGATTTTTGTCAAGGATTGGTCATGGTTCCACTCTAATGACCTGGAGGAAAATATATAATTAAGGCAGAATACAAAAAGCAAAAGATTTAATGAGATATTTACAAATCTGATTACTATCGTGATTAAAACAGAAAAGAGCCTTAAAGTTTCTCCTTACCTCTGCCATCAAGGTTCCTAAAATGTATAGAGACTGACCCCACATATGAGGCAATTTTCCCATGGGGACTCGGTCCACAGTGTGAGGATTTTGATATTCTTCATCAACCTAAAATAATAGATTAAAAGGCTATAAGAAGGGTAATAGAAGATTTTAAATACTAAGCAGCAGAAAGGCTGAATCTGGATTGTGATTCATCTCCTATGAAACAGTCACATATGCAATGCATTGAAAAGTCAAGCAGTATTCCTCTAACTGTATGGTGGCTATAGATTGCCTGAGGATCGTGTACAAAGGCAGATTCTGACTTAGTAGGTGTGGTGGAAGGCCTGAAATCTGCATTTCTAACAAGCTCTCAGGTAATGCTGTTGATGTTGCTGGGAGCTTATTCCACTCTTCCCTACTAGATCCGAAGACAGTATATCTCCCATGGTTAATACTCTTTCGCAATGGAGAAGAACAGCAGTATTTCCGACTAGAATTTTGGAAAAATGGAGACCTACTTCATTTTCAAAGACTGATCTACTCAAACAATCCCAAATTACTGGCTTCAGAGCAAATAATATCAAATCATGAGAGTTCACAGAGAACATCACTCTGGTTCTGCCTACTGATGTCATTTTCAACCTTAAGGCTTGGTCATTTTTTTAAAAAAATCAACCGCTAAACTATTTTCTTTTCTTAATTGAGTTATGGTTGACATACAAAAAAGCTACACATATTTAATGCATCTTGGTAATTTTGAGGGTAAGTATACACCCTTGAAACTACCACTTTTAAGTTTGGTCTTACCCTTGTCTTACTGTGCAACAATGTCCATAACTGACTGCTTTAAAATCTTATTTTCAACTGAACAAAATTATAGTTTTATCATCCTATACTGAAAGACAAAATTTTAGAAAATCAGAAGAAAGTAACAATTATTTGACTCAAACAGGGAAGACCTATCGAAGTACTCCTCTTCTCCCAGCCCCATGTTATGGCACTGTCTAGCTCACCTTGTCAGGGGGAACACTGTAGAGCTCGGGCAGAAGTGGGACTCCATTTTTGCCCTTGATGAGGACTTCTTCAAGAGCCTCTCTATATTCTTGAACCTATAAGTATAAGAAAGGGAGAAAAAAATTATAGATTTCCCTTTGGGGATCTAGAGGAAGACTGCTGCCAAAGAAAAGTCCTATTTAAAAGGAACATATTCACCTAGTAAAAGGAAGAAAAAGGGGAAGTAGCATCTATTACATGCTTATTATAGGCAAGCTACTATATTAGGGTTTTTGCATGCTTTCACACATTTAATTTTAATAACCATCCTAGGAAGTATGTATAATTACAGACTTTTTACAGGGAAACTAAGGTGCTAGCAGGTTATGAACTTATGGAAGATCACACAAGAGTACAAGGGTGAGCCCAGATTTGACCCCAAGTCAGCTTGCCTCCACAGGCCTATTTTTTCCCACTATGTACTACCCTAAGGATAAGTTCATCACATTACATATACTGGCTTTTATAACTATATTTTGCCTGCCAAATTAAGTTCCTTTTATGGTCAAATTTATATGTTTTTGCTTAACAATTTGCTATAGATTAGTAATACATGAAAAAACAAACCTGTAATTTATGGTGGAAAAAATATATAGTTAACTCTGCTATAACAGTTGATTAGAAAACACAAATTTGTGCCAATGTATTTGATATATTAGAGAAAAATTTGAGCATAACATGAAATTCACATACACTCATGTATCCTTTCAACTGAGAACACACATAGCTAAAATGAGCCATGAAAGACTATACAGGAGGACAATAAACCATATTCAACCACATGAAGGTAGGGTTACAACTTTCTATCAGATTTCAGATAACCTCTGGTCCACCACTTCTGAGGTGCTCTTTTCTCAAGGCCACTAGCTGAATGGCTCTGTGCCTTCCCTTCTCTAATTACCCCTCTTTATTCTCAGCATATTTCTAGTCTTCCTCTGTGTTCTACGTTCCTTTTTAAAAAAAAAAATCTTTATTTTTGAAAGTATTACATATGTCTCCCTTTTCCCCTATTGACTTCTCCAGGCTGCCCCCACCTTTAGGCCTTCACCACACTATTGTCTGTGTCCATGGGTCATGCATATATGCATACAATTTCAGTGGTTGGTCTCTTCCCATCCATCCACCCTCCACTGCCATCCCTCTGAGGTTCAACAGTCTGTTTGATGTTTCTATGTCTCTTGAACTATTTTTGTTCATCAGTGTATGTTGTTCACTAGATTCTGCATAAGAGTGAAATCATATGATACTTATCTTTCTCTCACAGGCATATTTTGCTTAGAATAATGCCCTCCAGGTCCACCCATGCTGTCGCAAATGGTAAGAGTTCTTTTTTAGAGCTGCATAGTATTCCATTATATAGGTATACCAGTTTTTTATTTTATTTTTCTTAATATATATATTTTTATTACATAAAGTATTACAATGATTAGTACATATATCTCTTTTTTTCCCGGCCCTTCCCCCAGCCCCCCAGCCTCCAATTCCCCCCAGTGTTTTGTGTCCACTGGTTATACTTAAATGCATGCATAAAAGTCCTTAGGTTGATCTATTACCACCCCCAAACTCTCCCTGTCCTTGTTGCTGTAATTTGAAAGTCTGTTTGATGTTTCTCTGCCTCTGTATCTATTTTTGTTCACCAGTTTATAATGATTATTATTATCCATAGGTGAGTGAGGACATGTGGTATTTTTCTTTCATTACAGGCATATTTCACTTAGCATTATGCTCTCCAGCTCCATCCATGCTGCTGCAAATGCTAAGAACGCCTTCCTTTTTACAGCAGCATAGTATTCCATTGTGTAGATGTACCAGTTTTCTAATCCATTCATCTACGGATGGATACTTAGGCTGATTCCAAATCTTAGCTAACATAAATTGTGCTGCTATGTATATAGGGGTGCATATATCCTTTCTGATTGGAGTTTGTAGTTTCCTGAGATATATTGCTAGAAGTGGGATCACTGGGTCAAATGGTAGTTGCATTTTTAGTTTTTTAAGGAAACTCCATACTGTTCTCCACGGTGGCTGCACCATTCTGCATTCCCACCAGCAGTGAACGAGGGTTCCTTTTTCTCCACATCCTCTCCAGCATGTGTTGTTTGTTGATTTGTTGATGATAGCCATTCCGACAGGTGTGAGATAGTATCTCACTGTTGTTTTGATATGCATCTCTCGGATGATTAGTGACTTTTAACATGGACATTTTGATGATGTTGATTCTACCAATCCATGAACACGGAATGTTCTTCCATCTGTTTGTCTTCCTCTATCTCTATTTTCAGTGTACTGTAGTTTTCCAAGTATAGGTCTTTTACGTCCTTAGTTAAGCTTATTCCTAGGTATCTTCATTTTTTTTGGTGCAATGGTAAATGGGATTGCTTTTCAAATTTCGCTTTCTGTAAGTTCACGATTGGCATATAAAAATGCCATAGATTTCTTGGTGTTAATTTTGTATCCTGCTACATTACCATATTCATTTATTAGGTCTAATAATTTTTTGATGGAGTCTTTAGAGTTTTCTAAGTACAGTATCATGTCATCTGCAAATAATAACAATTTTACTTCTTCTTTTCCAATTTGGATGCCTTTTTTTTCTTCTTCTTGCCAGATCGCATTGGCTAGCACTTCCAGTATTATGTTGAACAGGAGAGGCGAAAGTGGGCATCCCTGTCTTCTCCCTGTTCTTAAGGGAAATGGTTTAGTTTTTGGCCATTGAGTATGATGTTGGCTGTGGGATTGTCATACAAGGCTTTCATTATGTTGAGGTATTATCCCTCTGTTCCCACTTTGCTGAGAGTTTTTATCAAGAAATGGTGTTGGATTTTGTCCAATGCCTTTTCTGTATCAATCGATATGATTATGTGATTTTTGTCTCTCAATTTGTTTATGTGATGTATCACGTTTATTGATTTGTGGGTATTGTACCAGCCTTGCATTCCTGGAATAAATCCCACTTGGTCATGGTGTATGATCTTTCTAATGTAATGATGGATCCGGTTAGCTAGAATTTTTTTGAGGACTTTATCATCTATGTTCATCAGGGATATTGCCCTGTAATTTTTTTTTTATGGTGTCTTTATCTGGTTTTGGTACTAGGGTAATGCTGGCTTCATAGAAAGAGCTTGGAAGTGTGCCTTCATCTTGAATTTTTTGGCATAGTCTGAGAAGGATTGGCTTTAGTTCCTTTTTGAATATTCAATAAAACTCCCCATCTGGTCCAGGAATTTTGTTTGCTGGAAGCTTTTGGATGACTGTTTCATTTTCATCAGTAGTTATGGGCCTATTCAGGTTTCTTGATTCTTCCTGATTGAGTTTTGGAAGTTTTTATTTTTCTAGGAATGTGTCCATTTCATGGAGGTTGTCCAGTTTGTTGGAGTAGAGTTGTTTGTACTATTTTTTCACAATCGTTTGTATATCAGTAGGGTCAGTTGTTATTTCACCTCTTTCAATTCTGATTTTGTTTATTTGGGTCCTCTCTCTTCATTTCTTGGTGAGTCTGGCGAGGGGTTTATCAATCTGGTTAATTCTTTCAAAGAACCAGCTCTTGGTTTTGTTGATCTTTTGTATTGTTGTTGGGTGTTGTTTTTTTTTTGTCTCTATGTCATTTATTTCTGCTCTGATCTTTATTATTTCCTTCCTTCTGGATACTGTGGGCTATTCTTCTTACTCTCTTTCTAACTCTTTGAGTCGTAGAGTTAGGTCATTTATTACCAGTTTCTCTTGTTTTTTGAGGTAGGCCTGCAGAGCTATGAACTTCCCTCTCAGGACTTCTTTCATTGTGTCTCATAGATTTTGGATTGTTGTGTTTTCATTGTCATTTGTTTCCAGGATGCTTTTTATTTCTTCTTTGATCTCTCTGGTAACCAAGTTATCCTATACAATAAAATCGTAATATGCAAATTGAATATCCCTTCGGGATGCCTAAGCCACGCCCACCAGCCAATCAGAGCGACCGTATGCAAATTAACCCAGCCAACATGGAGGCCAGCACTCAGGGAGTTGAGTAAACAGGCAGTTTCCATTGTAGCAGGAGTGAAACTGTTTGCGGGACGCCTGGGCTTCTCTCCGCTCCAGGGAACAACATATTTGCAACGTTGTTTCAATCCTAGAAGTCTCAGAAGCTGAAGCAAAAAGCAGGCTGGGCCCGACTTCTAAGTGCAACATTGTTTCATTATAGAAGCCAGAGCTGAAGCAGAGAGGAGGTTTCGTTAACGTCCTAGGCCCCAGCTTAAAGGAGCAGTGTATCAATTATAGAAGATAAACAAATTCCCGAAACCTGCTTCCAGCCAGCCTTAATGTGACATTGGGTAAATGGGAGCTGTGGGCAGCCTTAAAGTCTGAAAACAGCCATCAACCCCTCCCCCATGCTGGCCACACCCCAATGGGGTGAGGGACACTGCTAGGGGGCTTGGCCAGCCTGCAGACAGCCATCAGTCCCTCACCCAGGCTGGCCAGGTACCCCAGTAGGGACCCAAAACCTGAAGGGATTGTGGGCAGCCTGAAAGCCTGAAAGCGCCCCTTAGCCCGTCATCCAGGCTGGCCACACCCCAATGGGGTGAGGGACCCCATTTGGAGGCTTCACTAGCCTGCAAACAGCCATTAGTCCCTCATCCAGGCTGGCCAGGTACCCCAGTAAGGACCCAAAACCTGAAGGGAATGTGGGCAGCCTGAAAATGGCCCGCAACCCATCACCCAGGCTGGCCACACCTCAATTGGGTGAGGATTCAAACTGGGGGGCTTGGCCAGCCTGCAAACAGCCATCAGCGCCTCACCCAGGCTGACCAGGCACACCAGCAGGTGGACATCCCCAGAGGGGTCCCAACTGCGAGAGGGCACAGGTTGGGCTGATGGACCTCCCAAGTGCACAAATTTTTGTGCACCAGGCCCCTAGTTATTTAATAACATGCTATTTAATCTCCAATTTTACTTCTTTAATTTTTTTCAATATTTTTGATTGATTTCAATATTTTGATTTTTTCAATATTTTTATTGTAGTTGATTTTTAGATTTATGCCATTATGATCTGAGAAGATGCTTGTTATTATTTCTATTCTCTTGAGTTTTGAAGAGACTTTGCCTGTGTCCTAATATATGGTCTATATATGAAAATGTCCCACGTGCACTGGAGAAGGATGTATATTCTGTAGGTTTGGGGTGAAATATTCTGAAGATGTCAACTAAGTCCATCTGATCTAGTGACTCATTTAGGATTGTTGTTTCTTTGCTGATTTTTCGTTTAGAGGATTTATCCAGTGGTGCCAATGGGGTGTTAAAGTCCCCTACTAAGAGTGGGCAGGGGAGCCAGGGTGGGCTGGTGGGAATGTGAGTGCACATGTCTAAAAGCAAATTTCAGGTATTTTTCAATATGCAAGTATCACATCTATTGTATTTCTTAACCATTTAACTTGCACACAGCTGTAATAGAGTTTCTATTAGGGCCCTATCATTTTATGTTTATTTCTGACCAACTTTTTAAGTGTTATGCCCCAATCCTATTTTCCCACAAGCCCTATAGTTTTTATTTCTCAAATATGCCAAGCAAGGTAATTTTAAAGAAACATATATATCTCATTATAACAACTTTTTCTACTTTGCACATACAACATGGTTTTATCTGTGAAATTCAAAGAAGTTTAGTGATATCTTCTTCAATTAATAGAGAAAAACTATTTTCATTGCATGCACAGAGAAACTGAAGAAGTCAGTGACAACACTTGGATTACTCAATGGCCAATAGTGAAGAAAAAAAATTACAGGTATTCCAACTCCTCTCCCCTCCCAACTTCAAATAACTTGAATGTGCTTTATACTTAGAAGGAATATCTGATAAATAATATCTTTTTGAGCAAGAAAAATTTTTTATAAACAATTTCATAGAATTTGAGAAGGACCGAGGAAATACTAGAATCAAATCAGAGTGATCAAAACAGGCAGATTATTTTTATTATAGCTTTTCTTATTTGCTTGCTCAAAATGGCTACTTTACAAATTACTAAAATTTTGAGTAAAACAGCACTTTGTGGCCCCTGTAACTTTAGTGAAACCCTATCATTTAGACTCATATTGACAATTACATATTATTTAGCCAAATCATTCAAATTACACAAAATTGTATTTTAAGTAGCAATGTATAAATTACTTCCAAATGCATTGGATTTATGTCCAATTTTAGTCCATAGCCAATTTGTAGAATGCCTGACACTACATTTACTTAACTAAGATTCCAAATCTCATTGTTTTTCTATGATGGTTTCTAAGTTACTTTATTCATGTAGCCAAAAAAGCAATGATGAGCATGTTTTCAGGGGTGAGGACAGGAATGAGTGGATTGTTGAGGGTTTAATTTTTTGGGGTGGTCTAACATGAGACCATCACATCTAAGATTTATTTTTTTAAAAGACATACAAAGTCAGGAAGTAAATTTCTGTACCTCTATTAACTGTGGCAAGTAGACAGGGCTTGTTGTTTTGCTTTGTATATTGGTTGAAAAAGAAGTATTAGAGATGGCAATATCCAGGTCTTCCAAATCCTAACTTAGTGCCCTCAACTATTAGCCTCTAGGAGACAATGCTATCTCCTCCCTATTAAGGAAGATTTTCATTTGGGCACAGGGTTGGCACAGCCATTGGCTGAAAGAGGAAGATATAATAAGAACATTTTGCTAAAAAGCTCTTCCCCCAGTTCATTACCTGTTCAGCATTGCCAGTGAAGACCCCATCGAGGATAAAGTATGTCCAGAACAATGGCCATTCACACTCTATATTTTCAAATAACTTCAGCTCAGCTGGTTCATAGTATAGACGATTAGGATCCTGGTAAAAGAACAACAAACACAGTCTGTCTTATCACTCCAAGATTAGATATAAATATTTAGAATAGGAGTATATAACATAGCCTTTCACTATTGATAGTGCCTTAGCAAGTACTTTGTGACGTGACTTATAACTACTAGAACAGGAATAATAATGACATTATAGGCAGGCGTATGAAGAAGTGAGATTAATCTGTAATAAACTTGAGCTTGATTTTATACTTTTTAAGTTTAAGGTAGCAGGAGAAACTGTGAACAGAAATATTTAGCAGACAGCAAGAGATGAGGGTTTGGGAATCACCATTATGAGCAATACATGAAGCACCAATTGTAGATGTAATAACAATATATAACTAAGGAATGGCCCAAGAACAGAATCTTGTAAAACTCTCAGCTTGATGAGTGAAGGACAGAAAAAGAAAAAGAATTAGGACAATGTATTGTTGTGGAAATTAAAACAAGAAAAGAATTTCAAGAAAACATAGGGATAAGTAACAGTGATGTGCTACAAAGAAGTCAAGCAGAATAAGGATTGTGGAAAGCCAACTGGATGGGTCATTTAGAAGATTATAATGATGTTTGAGAGCATAATTTTAGTAGATTTGTATGAGAGGAAGTCAACAAGGCTAAAGAATAAAGTTAAAGAGAGGAAGTAGACCAGAAGAGTTTGAGATCAATGATTTAAAAAAATTTATTATAATGATTCTTGACCAGCAAATCTCAGCCTTAAATGATGTTTATAATGCCAATGAAAATTCTTCTTATTGGTCATTCATTCCTTTCAACAATACTTAATTTTTCCTTTGATATTTCCAAGGAGAATTTTGATAACTGTAGCAAATGGAAATTAATTATTCAAGATCAAAAACTGTTTACAACTAACCAATAGCAAAAGGTGGAAGGGGGAATCTAATGATACAAAGATTTTTTCCTATAACATCTAATCTAATAAGAGTAGTATGCAAATCAACCATCACTCCGAGACACCTAAGCCATGCCCATAAGCCAATCAGAGTGGCTGTATGCAAATTAACCCAGCCAAGATGGCAGCCAGAAGCCACAGAGCTAGAGCTAACAGGAGGTTTCCATTGCACCAGCAATGGAGTTGAAACTGCCTGCCTAGGTTGGCCAGGCCTCTGTTCAAGGCAACAATGTTTCAATTATAGAAGCCATGGAGCTGAAGCAAATAGGAGGCTTCGTTGCCTGACTAGGCCTCTGCTTAAGGCAACAAACTTTCTATTATAGAAGATAAATAAACCCCAGAAACTGATTCCAGCCAGCCTCACTGGGACATTGGGTCAATGGGAGCTGTGGGCAGCCTGAAAATGGCCCTCAACCCCTCATCCAGGCTCACCAGCACCCCAGTAGGGACCTGAACCCTGAAGGGGGTGTGGCCAGCCTGAAAACGACCCTCAGCCCCTCACTCAGGCTGGCCATGCACCCCAGTAGGGACCTAAACCCTAAAGGGACTGTGGGCAGCCTGAAAATGGCCCTCAAACCCTCACCCAGGCTGGCCACACCCCCATGGAGTGAGGGTTCCCATTGGGGGGCTTGGCCAGCCTGCAAACAGCCATCAGACCCTCACCCAGGCTGACCAGGCATGCCATCAGGTGGACATCCCCTGAGGGGTCCCACACTGGGAGTGGGCACAGGCCAGGCTGAGGGACTCCCTGGAGTGCACAAATTTTTATGCACCGGGCCCCTAGTTATTAAATATTTGGTAGGAAAAATACTTTGAGGCTATGCAAATATTCTGTTTCTGCCTAAACTTTCATTCACTGATTTAAGCGTACAATGTGAAAGTAACCAAATGCAAAAGGTGAAAGGACTATACTTCCTCTATTTTATTTAATCTGGGAAGAGTGACAAACAGAAGTTAGCTACTAAATCCAACAAAAGTAGGAAATATCAGATATTATTATCCTATTTAGTGATTATTTTAAGTACCACGAGTGAACTATTTACTCTGAATAAGGCTATAGATAGCCTTGGAATCATTTTTGAGAGAAGGAACTTACCTCTTTAGGAGTTTTATAACCATCTCGTAGAAAGCGACAGCAGCCATAACGACCCTTGGAATGCAAAGAAAAGAGGTCAGAAGTATACACACTGGTTCAACCATATACTTAATCAGAAATACATCCTTTGCTATAATCCTTGTAAACATTTATGCAACCAATATAGGAGCATCTAAATATATAAAGCAAATCCAGATGAACATAAGGGGGAGACCAATAGTAATAGAGTAATAGTAGTGGGTTTTAACACCTGATTGACATCAATTGATAGGTCTTCCAGACAAAAAATCAACAAGAAAACAGGGGCCTTAAATGACACACTAGATCACATGGATTTAACTGATATCTTCATAGCATTCCACCCCAAAGCAGCAGAATATATATTCTTTTCAAGTATATATGGAACATTTTCTAGGAGAGACCACAAAACAAGTCTCAAATTTTAGAAGAATGAAATAATATCAAGCATCTTCTCTGACCATCTCAGTATGAAATAAGTAATCAATAATAAAAAGAATGAAAAACACACAAAGACATGGAGCCTAAATAACATATTACTAAACAATGAATGGGTTAACAATGAGATCAAGGAAGAAATCAAAAGATACCTTGTGACAAATGAAAATGGGAACACAACAATCCAAAATTTATGGGACATGGTGAAAGCAGTAGTAAGAGGGAAATTCATAGCATTAGAGGCCTACCTTCAGACACAAAAAAATTTCGAATAAGATATTTAACTACACACTTAAAGGAAACAGAAAAGAAACAAACAAATTCCAAAGTGAGTAGAAGAAAGGAAATTATATACATTACAGTGGAAATAAATGACGTAGAGACTAAAATAACAATCAAAAGATCAATGAAACTAAAAGCTGGTTCTTTGAAAAGAAAATGGTGGTCGAATAGGCAGACCTGTCTTGTACCTCTTCCCAGAGCCAGTCAAGCAATAAAACTAAAGTGGGGAAACTTCACCAGGAATTGCCAACTCAGGTCCAACTGAGGAGAAGACTTATATCAAGGAAGGACATAAAACATCTGGAGGCTGGTAGGAAGGGTGAGGTCATAAGAGGTGGCCCACATTCCATGGGCAGTAGACAGTGGGAGGAGTGAGCTCTAGGCTGTCGGAGGTCTGTTCCCTCAGAAGATTGAAGCCTAGAACCCAGGCTGGGCTCCACAGCCCAGAGAACCAGAGCTGAGATCAGTGGCCCATGTCACATCCAGCTATGAAAGGTGGTAGGGCTGCTGGATTCTGAATCTGGAGCAGACAGACCAATTTGGTAGGAGAGAAAGCCTCCACATTTCATTTGTGTTTTTTGTTTGTTTTGTTTTTTAAATATATATATCCTACATAATAAAGAGG
>PVJC01006136.1:0-14198 GCA_004026665.1 Murina feae | reverse complement strand
CAGGTCTGCAGGGGAGGACAGTTGCAGGGGACCAGGCCTGCAAGGGAGGACAGCTGGAGGTGACCAGGCTTGCAGGGGAGGGCAGTTGTGGGCAACCAGGCTGGCAGGAGAGGGCAGTTAGGGGTGACCAGGCTGGCAGGGGAGGGCTGTGAGGGGCAATCAGGTTGGCAAGGGAGCGGTTAGGCATTGATCAGGCTGACAGGTAAGTGGTTAGGAGTGATCTGGTTGGCAGCCAGAAGTGGTTAGGGGCAATCAGGCAGGTGAGCAGCTGGGAGCCAGCAGTCCTGGATTGTGAGAGGGGTCCCAGATTGAAGAGGGTGCAGCTGGGCTGAGGGACACACACAACCCCCCATGCACGAATTTCATGCACCGGGCCTCTAGTGTGTGTGTGTGTGTGTGTGTGTGTATCTATATATCTATATCTATATATCTACATATATATAGATACTAGGGGCCTGGTGCACAAAAATCTGTGCACTCGGCAAGGGGAGGGGGAGTCCCTCATCCCGGCCTGTGCCCTCTCACAGTCTGGGACCCCTTGGGGGATGTCCCCTGCTGGCATGCCTGGCCAGCCAGGGTGAGGGGCTGAGGGCTGTTTTCAGGCTGCCCACAGCCCCCTCAGGGTTCCTGCACTGGGGGGGTGGGAGGGCTGGTGAGTGCAGGCCTGGACATTTCCCGTCGGGTGGCCCACCACTGCACACGCCTGGTGGGCCCCCACTGCTGAGGGGATACACCTGGCGCAGAGCCGGGTGGCAGGCTGGGGGGTGGACGCTGGTGCATGGTCCTTCGGGGAGGTCCCTGCTGCTGAGCGGACACACCCGGGGCGGAGCCAGGCGGCAGACGCTCGCACACGCCTCTCGGAGGCTCCCCAGTGCAGAGCCTCGCATATGCCTCACAGAAGCCCCCAGGCTGGAGCCAGGTGGCGGACCAGTGGCAGACGCTCCACGCGGGGCGGAGGATGCTCACACATGACCCTGCGGGGGTACCCCCCCTTCATGTTCCCGCCACTGAGCTAACGCACCCAGCATGCATTAGATTAGATTTTGTCTATGGACAGATTTTTTAAAAAAATATATTTTATTGATTTTTTACAAAGAAGAAGGGAGAGGGATAGAGAGTTAGAAACATCAAAGAGAGAGAAACATCAATCAGCTGCCTTCTGCACACCCCCCACTGGGCATATGCCGGCAACCAAGGCACATGCCCTTGACCGGAATCGAACCCAGGACCCTTCAGTCCGTAGGCCGACGCTCTATCCACTGAGCCAAACTGGTTAGGGCCAGATTTTTCTTTTTTGTCTTCCTCCTTGTTATTGTGTCTTCCTGAAAATTGTTGGTTGAAACACAGATAGTGTGTGTATCTATTCCTGGAAGTGAAATGAACATGTCCTTTGTTCTGTTCTGCCTCAGAAGGAAGTAGGGATGGGGATTTGAGACTATCTAATCAGGAGTTGAACTGGATTTAAAGTTTGTTATGATAGTTTCCTATAATGAGCCATAGGCTTCCAATTTTTCTAATATTAGCTTGTTCTTAGGGTGGAATCTGTTTATCAGAGGGTTTTTCTTATTGCCTCCTTCACTCTTAGGCCACCTTTTTGTGCCTATTGCTCAGAGAGGGTTTTCTCCAAGCCGTTGCCCGTCTCTTAGTAGTCAAATGTTGTTGCTTGTTTCTTAGTGCTTTCCAGTTTGGTGGAGTGGGACAAAGAGGCTCTCTGTTATCATGGTTCAGTCTCAGGTTTAGCAGGGTCCTCAGTCTTGGAGGAGGGACTTTCCCAATAAACCTGACCCTCTCATAGTGGTATACACTCAATATGGTGTCCTTTCCCCAGCCAGAGGTAGAGGTTATTCTTTCTATTATCTTCTTAGGTCCTGGAGGCAATAATATGTGTTTTTATTCCCCCTGAAAATTAAGACTTTTTGCCCACAGGCAAGAAAGGTACAGATGATGTGTATAATTTTTTCTCACTACAATGTCTACTCTTTCCTAGACTTTCACCATTTAGGAAAGCTTTCTCCAGTTTTTTGTTGAGAACATTTCCTGAGGATCCAGAGAGAAGAGTCTTTGAATAGGGCAAATCCCTTTTGCCTGAAGCTTCCTGGGGTTCTATACTCTCATGGTCATCCACACTCAGCTATTTGCAATTTTTTTTAAAGAAATTGAATACTTCATAATGGCTTAAATAGCATTCCCCTTTTCTCTTATGCTCATTCCTATGTGAATAAGTGTTGAAGTCGCCATCTCTCCTTAGAGGTACTTATCAGTAATATCAGGCTTAGTTGATCTGTTATGTCAGCAATCTGATGACACCAACAAAGACAAATTAAAGAATGGTCAGCAATACAGATGACCCAGCTAAAGTTGGATTGCCTGAACTGTATTCCGACCATTCTCAGTAGCTTTCAGTAACCTGAGCATAAAAAGAAAGAAATTAAATGATAGCATTACCCAGTAATCAATGGTATGGTTTTGCTGGGTGGGTGTTTTGGGATAATGTTACTACAAAGGGAAAAAAAGATTGTGCTAAGAGAAAATTAGGTAAGATTATCATAGTATACAACTTAGAAAACAAAATTTAGAGAATGGAAAGGAAACAGAAATGTTAAGAGATAACCTATGGACATAGACATAGGCCTAAGAGGGTTGGATATGAGGTGGCAGGGGTCAATGGGAAAAACACATACAACAAAGGGAACATCAGTGGCAGACTTGCCTCGGAGGCTCCTCATGGGGCTGCAGAAGCTCCCGCAAGCCCCAAGCAGGCCCCAGGGATGGATCCACATGGGGGACGTGCCTCGGAGGCTGGTGAGGGGTGGCAGAAGCTCCTGCAGGCCCTGAGCAGGTCCCTGGTGTGGATCCAGGCGGCAACCGGCAGCGGAGGAGCCTCCGAGGTTGCATGCCCCAAGATCGCTCTATTCCCAGGCCCCAGCCACCGCCTGGAACACACCGGGGACAGGCACATGCGATTGCTCTACTCCCAGGCCCCAGCCGCTGCCTGGAACCAAACTCAGGGGCAGGCACACACGGAGGCTGTGTGTGCCTCCGTGATCACTCTATTCCCAGGCCCCAGCCGCCTGGAGTCCATCGTGGGGCACACAGCACACACGGAGGCAGCCTCCGTGTGTGCTGTGTGCCCGATAGGAACTATTTCCAGGCCTCAGCCTCGGGGCCGGGGCTGGCTCGGTCCCCCCACCCCCGAGGCTGCCCTGCTGCCTGGAATCCATCGCCGTGCCCCCGAGATCAGATCTACTTCCAGGCCTCAGGGCAGCCTCGGGGCCTGGGCTGGCTCGCTCCCCCAGCCTGCAGCTGCCCTGCCACCTGAAATCCATCGCTGGCCAGCCCTGCTCCAACTGCCAGCGACCACAGGCTGGCTGGCTACTCCCCCCCCAGGTTGCAGCCTCGGGCCAGGTCGCTCCTCCCATCCTGGCTCTCCCAAGACAGTGGTCTTCCATCTCCCTTGCTGGACCTGTGCTGCTCACTGCTTCTCCAGGGCTGGGGCCTCTGCCATCTTGGCTGGGCTAATTTGCATACAGCTGCTCTGACTGGCTGGTGGGCATGGCTTAGGTGTCCCGGAGAAATGGTTAATTTCAATATTACACCTTTATTAGTTTACATAATTGAAACACTGTTTCTTTAAGTTGAAGCCTAGGCAGATAACGAAACCCCCTGTTTGTTTCAGCTCCATGGCTTCTATAATTGAAACATTGTTATCGTGACCAAAGGCTCAGCCAGCCTAGGCAGGCAGTTGCAACGGAAGCCTTCCGTTTGCTCTAGCTCCATAGCTGCTGGCCTCCATCTTGGCTGAGTTAATTTGCATACAGCCGCTCTGATTGGCTGGGAGGCGTGGCTTGGCTGGTGGGCATGGCTTAGGTGTCTCAGGTGATGGTCAATTTGCATATTACTCTTTTATTATATTAGATAGATATAGATATATAGAGATATAGATATAGATATAGATATAGATATAGATATAGATATAGATATAGATATAGATAGATATAGATAGATATATATTTTACTTCAGAGAGGAAAGGAGAGGGAGAGAGAGAGAGCATCATCACTGATGAGACAGAATCATTGATCGGCTGCCTCCTGCATACCCAACACTGGGGATCGAGCCTGAAACCTGGGGATATGTCCGGACCAGGAATTGAAACATGACCTTCTGGTTCATAGGTTGACACTCAATCACTAAGTTACACTGGCTGACCTCAGTATTTTGGCTTTTTGTTTTTTAAACCTAGAGCACAGGAGTTTCATTTACAGCAAGCATACAAACTCATGGCCCACAACAAATATTTTTGCAGCCCAGCCAATATAATGGTATGTAAGAAACATTTTAATAAAAATTTTATAACTTAATTTTTAAAATATCCTATTACACATAATTATTAATAACAAATTACAACATTTGCTAATGACTGATTATTATAATTGGGTTGCATTCATTTTTCTTACTCACTTTGTGTGCAGGCACACCATTTCTCTCCACTAATACTAGCAGCAAATATTTTAGCAGCTGATGGCCACATCATTAGTCTTGGACTGACTTGTTTGGTGTGTACAACAGGAAATATTTCGCTTCCAGTGGACAAGACAAATATGTTTATTTGCATTATGCTTATTAATTTGTGCAGTTATTTAGTGTCTGGTAAGTTAATGTTCAAGAAAAATATTAATTTTTATTTAGATGTTCTATTATCTTATGTTAACAATGACTCATTTATTTCAGCCCTTTGTATTTAGCATGTCTCTATCGAAATAAACTTATGTTTCTATGAACATTGAAACTGTTGTTTTTTTTTCCGGCCCACATAAACTTAAACCTTGTTTGTTTGGCCCGTGTTAGCCTTTGACTTTGACATGCTTGATTTCTAGCTACTCACCTGAGAATTTGTGGAGGGAGGGTGGTAGAAACTAAAGGTGCCTAAGGAAAAGCTGGGGTTGGAAGCATTGTGGGGAGACATGGAAGAACAGCAGCCAGGAGCACTACATTTGGTCATACCCCGAAACAGAAACAGCCATTTTTCCTGAGAGGAGCTAGCTGCTCCCAGAAGCCACAACTCAGGAAGAGGGAAAAAGAAACCACCTTAGGTGATATAGCCTGCGAACCCTCAGCAGCCCTGCCTGCCACACCCTGCCTCTTGACCTTTGCAGGTGGCAACAAAGGCCAAACCTATGGTTAAAACAGTCTCAGGAAATATCAGTGACTGGATTGGGAGTGGGGATACCCACCCAAATTTCCTATGAACCTGATAGTTGCTTCCCCTGCACAGAAGAGCTGATAGAAACTCTAGGTTTGCAGTTGAGCCTACTGGACTACATACAGGATCTACATCATGACAAGGGCAGAGCGATATACTGGTCACTCCCAGAGGAGTAGCTCTGGGTCAGAGAAAAGCACCTACTACTTTCCTTGAAATATGAACATCACCATCCCCTCAAGGGAGACCCAGAGTTCTAGACCCCCAATTGTGCATAAAGTGCTTTCAGAAATAGACTCTTCAGTGATTAATTAATATTGACAGCTGACTGGAAGGTAAAGGAGGGCAGAGGTGGAACCCTGAGAATGTGGGGAAGCTTATTGACCAAGCACTGAGCCTCATACTGCTAAAAAAAAAACCTGCTTTATAGGGCAGATTGACTGCTCCCATATGCAGACATGTGCTGTGAAGATAAGTGCTGATAAGTTAATATTCAAGAAAAAATATTGTTCAAAAAATGTTGTTAAAAAAAAAAAAAAGACAGAAACTGTTGATCTCTCGGAGTTTCAAGTAGATTTGTTGAAAGCCAAAGGAGAACAGATTCTGATTACGGTTGGCAGCTAAGTAAATCCCAGGAAGTCCAAAACTGGCAGACAGAATAGTCAGCAACATTCATCAGAAGAGCAGAGTGCAACAGGAACTGCAAGGAGGCACTAAACATTGCTGAGACAAATGCCAATTCACTTTTTTTTATTCTCTTCCCTTTATTTCTTTTATTTATATTCTTTATCTGTTTTCTTGTTTGTTTATTACTTTAGTCTCTATTGTATCCATCCTATTTTAGCCCTCACTTTTCCTACACAATATTTTTTTCTTTTTCTCCTGCTTTCTCATTGTTTCCCCTTTGCTTATTTTGGGTCTATATGCTTTATTCTCTATTTTCCTTTTCAAGTTTTTTCATCCACTTTAATTTTACATAATTTCCTTCCCTATTTTCATTCTTGTTTTCTTTCCTTTTTTTGCACAAGTAATTTATTATTCACTAGCTGGGTATTATTTACTAACACCCAATATATGACCTTCTTACATATCTTTTGGGGATGTCCCATGAAACTAAAACTAACAATTCTCATCTTCATATTTTAAAAGTGTCATTTCATTCCAATTTCTCTTTTGGTGATTTTTTAAAAACCTTTATTGTTCAGATTATTACAGTTGTTCCTCTTTTTCTCCCCATAGCTCCCCTCCTCCTGGTTCACTGTCCTCATCCATTGGTGTATGATTTTTATCCAGTTCCTTCCCGCACCTGCAACACCCATTTCCCCCTGAGAATTGTCAGTCCACTCCCTTTCTATGCCCCTGATTATATTCTATTCACCAGTTTATTCTGTTCATCAGATTTTTTATTCACTTGATTTTTAGATTCACTTGTTGATAGATATGTATTTGTTGTTCATAATTTTTATCTTTAGTTTTTCTTCTTCTTCCTCTTCTTAAAGGATACCTTTCAGCATTTCATATAATACTGGTTTGGTGGTAATGAACTCCTTTAGCTTTTTCTTGTCTGTGAAGCTCTTTATCTGACCTTCAATTCTGAATGATAGCTTTGCTGGGTAAAGGAATCTTGGTTGTAGGTTCTTGCTATTCATCACTTTGAATATTTTTTGCCACTGCTTTCTGGCTTGCATAGTTTCTGTTGAGAAATCTGCTCCTTTGTAGGTAACTAACTGCTTTTCTCTTGCTGCTTTCTTTGTCTTTTACCCTTGGCATTTTAATTATGATGTGCCTTGGTGTGGTCCTCTTTGGATTCCTCCTGTTTGGGATACTCTGTACTTCCTGGATGTGTAAGTCTATTTCTTTCACCAGGTAGGGGAAGTTTTCTGTCATTAAGTCTTCAAATAGGTTTTCAATATCTTGCTCTCTCTCTTCTTCTGGCACCCCTATAATTCTGATGTTGGTATGCTAGAAGTTGTCCCACAGGCTCCTTACACTATCTTCATATTTTTGGATTCCTTTTTCTTTTTGCTTTTCCAGTTGGGTGTTTTTGCTTCTTCATATTTCAAATCTTTGACTTGATTTTTGTGATCCTTTAGTCTGGATCTCTGTATAGTATTCTTTATTTAAATCAGTGTATGCTTATTTCTAACTGGTCCTTTTTCACATACTCAAGGGTCTCACTAAATTTATCAACAGTTTCTAGAAAATTCTTGAAAAATCTTATAACCGTGATTTTGAACTCTATATCCAGTAGTTTTCTTTCCTCCATTTCTGTGATATGTGACCTGCTTCTTTGTCTCCACATTTTACCTGCTTCCCTGCATTGATAAAATGGCTTTTGTGCTAGGTGCTCTATAGGGCCCAGAGGCTCACCCTCCCCAATTACCTGAGATTAACACTCTTAGTCCACCCCTTTGTAGGTTTTCTGCACAGTCTTGTTGTAGCTGAGCCTTAATTGTTGTTAGTTGGTATCACTGGGAGAAATTGACCTACAAGACATCTTCACTCTAATACCAACGCCAAATAAAGACAATACAATGAAAGAAAATTATAGACCAATATACATTGATGAATATAGATGCCAAAATACTCAACAAAATTCTAGCAAATTGGATCCAGCAATACATCAGAAAGATCATACACTATGTCCAAGTAGGATTTATCCCAGGGATGCAGGGATGGTAAAATATCCACAAATCAATAAGTGTGATACATCACATAAACAAGTTGAGAGATAAAAATCACATAGTCATATCAATTGATGCAGAAAAAGCGTTTGACAAAATCCAACACCCTTTTTTGATAAAAACCTCTCGGCAAGGTGGGAATAAAAGGATCATTCCTAAATATAATAAAAGCCATATATGACAAACCCACAGCCAACATCATACTCAATAAGCAAAAACTAAAATCATTTCCCATAAGAACAGGAGCAAAACAGGGTTGCCCACTCTGAACCACTCCTGTTTGACATAGTACTGGAAGTATTAGCCATTGCGATTAGACAAGAAGAAGATATAAAAGGCATCCAAATTGGAAAAGAAGAAGTAAAACTGTCCTTATTCACAGATGACATGATATTGTACATAAAAAACCCTAAAGACTCCATCAAAAAATTATTAGACTTAATAAATGAATTCAGCAATGTAGCAGGATACAAAATTAACGCCAAGAAATCTATGGCATTTTTGTACACCAATAGTGAATGCACAGAAAGAGAGACTAAAAAAACAATTCCATTTACCATCACACCAAAAAAAACTAAGATACCTACGAATAAGCTTAACTAAAGAGGTAAAAGACCTCTACTCAGAAAACTACAGGACGTTGAAAAAAGAGATAGAGGAAGACATAAACAGATGGAAGAACATACCATGTTCATGGATTGGTAGAATTAATATCATTAAAATGTCCATACTACCCTAAGCAATCTATAAATTCATTGCACTCCCCATTAAAATACCAACAGCATATTTTACAGACCTAGAACGAACTCTCCAAAAATTCATCTGGAATTAAAAAAAGACCTCAAGTAGCTGCAGCGATCCTGAGAAAGAAGAACAAAGTAGGAGGGATCTCAATACCAGATATTAAGCTGTATTATAAAGCCACTGTTCTCCAAACTGCCTGGTACTGGCACAAGTATAGACATATAGATCAATGGAAAAGAATAGAGAACCCAGAAATCGACCCGAACCAATATGCTCAATTAATATTTGACAAAGGAGGCAAGAACATAACAATAGAATCAAGACAGGCTCTTCAATAAATGATGCTGGGAAAATTGGACAGATATATTTAAAAAAATGAAACTAAACCACCAACTTACACCATACACAAACATAAACTCAAAATGGACAAAGGACTTAAATGTAAAACAGGAAACCATAAAAATACTAGAGGAATACAAAGGCAACAAAATCTGAGACATATGCCAAAGCGGCTTCTTCACTGATACAGCCCCTAGGGCATTGGAAACTAAAGAGAAAATAAACAAATAGGACTTTATCAAAATAAAAAGCTTCTGCACTGCAAAGGAAACCATCAGCAAAACAACAAGAAAACCCACTGCATGGGAGAACATATTTGCCAATGTTATCACTGATAAAGGTTTAATCTTCAACATTTATAGGGAACTCATACAAGTTAACAAAAAGAAGACAAACAATCCAATCAAAAAATGGGCAAAGGACCTCAATAGATACTTTTCAAAAGAGGATATTCAGAAAGCTAAGAGACATATGAAAACACGCTCAAAGTCACTAATCATCCGAGAGATGCAAATCAAAACAACAATGAGGTACCATCTCACACCTGTAAGAATGGCTATCATCAACAAATCAACAAACGACAAGTGCTGGAGAGGATGTGGAGAAAAAGGAACACTCATACTCTGCTGGTGGGAATGCAGACTGGTGCAGCCACTGTGGAGAACAGTATGGAGTTTCTTCAAAAAATTAAAAATGGATCTCTTTTTTGACCCTGTGATCCCACTTCTGGGAATATATCCTAAGAATCCAGAAACACCAATCAGAAAGGACATATGCATGCCTATGTCCATAGCAGCACTATTTACCATAGCTAAAATTTGGAAACAGCCTAAGTGCCCATCAGCAGATGAATGGATTAGAAAACTGTGGTACATCTACACAATGGACTACTACGCTGCTGTAAAAAGGAAGGAGTTCTTAGCATTTGCAGCAGTATGGATGGAATTGGAGAACATAATGCTAAGTGAAATAAGCCAGTCAATGAAAGAAAATTACCACATGTCTTCACTCATCTATGGATAATAATAACCATTATAAACTGGTGAACAAAAATAGATACAGAAGCAGAGCAGCATCAAACAGACTGTCAAATTACAGCAACAAGGACAGGGATGTTGGGTGGGGGGGGTAACAGATCAGCCAAGGGACTTTTATGCATGCATTTAAGCATAACCAATGGACACAAAACACTGGGGGGTAGGGGAGGCTGGGGGAAGGGCAGGGGAAAAAAGAGATATATATACTAATCTTTGTAAAACTTTATGTAATAAAAAATTTTTTAAATGAAAAAAATAAAAAAATAAAAAAACCTGTGGTACATCTACACAATGGAATACTATGCTGCTGTAAAAGGGAAGGAGTTCTTATCATTTGCAGCAGCATGGATGGAACTGGAGAACATAATGCTAAGTGAAATAAGCCAGTCAATGAAAGAAAAATACCACATGTCTTCACTCATCAATGGACAATAATAACCATTATAAAGTGGTGAACAAAAATAGATACAGAGGCAGAGCAGCATCACACAGACTGTTAAATTATAGCAACAAGGACAGGTAGGTTTGGGGGGCGGGCAGGGTAGTAGATCAGCCTAAGGACTTTTATGCATGCATTTAAGCATAACCAATGTATACAAATCACTGGGGGGTAGGGGAAGCTGGGGGAAGGGCAGCAGGAAAAAGATATGTATGTACTAATCTTTGTAATACTTTATGTAATAAGATATATATATATAAATTAAAAAAAGAGGAATATATAAAGAAGCAGAATATATCTTGCTCATGGATCCGTAGTATAAACACCATTAAAATGTCCATACTACCCAAAGCAACCTATAGATTCATTGCAATCTCTATTAAAGCACTTATGGCATATTTCAGATCTAGAACAAACATGCAAAAAATGTACATGGAACCAAAAAGACCTCAAAGTGCCAAAGCCACCTTGAGAAAGAAGAACCAAGTTGGAGGGATCACAATACCAGATATCAAGTTATACTGCAAAGCCACTGTACTGAAAACAGCCTGGTAATGAGACAAGAAAAGGCATGTAGCTCAATGGAACAGAACAGAGAACCCCAAAATCAACCCAAGCCATTATGCTCAATTAATATTTAACAAAGAAGGCAAGAGTATATAATGGAGTCAAAACAGTCTCTTCAATTAATAGTGTTTGGAAAACTGGACAGATCCATGCAAAAAAAAAAAATGAAACTAGAACCCCAACTTACACCATACACAATAGTAACTTCAAAATTGACAAAAGACTTATATTTAAGTTGTGAAACCATAAAAAATTTAGAAGAAACCAGATGTAGCAAAATCTCAGGCATCTCTAATAGCAGTATGGTTGCTAATAAATCTTCTAGGGTAAGGGAAACTAAGGAGGAAATCAACAATGGGAAGATCTATACTAATAAAAGCCTAGGTGGCGTCTTGCCCTTGCATCATCACAAGATGGCCACCCTCATGTTACAAGATGGCCTCCCCCCCACATCATCACAAGATGGCCACCATAAGATGGCCGGCAGGGGGAGGCAGTTTTGGGCGATCAGGCCAGCAGGGGAGGGCAGTTAGAGGCTATTGGGATGGCAGGAGAGCAGTTAGGTGTCAATCAGGCCAGCAGGCGAGCAGTTAAGCGGTGATGAGGCTGGCAGACAGAAGCAGTTAGGGGTAATCAGGCCGAAACACAGGTGAGTGGTGAGGAGCCAGCAGTCCCCGATTGTGAGAGGGATGTCCGACTGTCAGTTTAGACATTCTCCGAGTGGTCCCAGAGTAGAGAGGGTGCAGGTTGGGCTGAGGGACACCGGGCCTTTAGTATCAAAATAAAAAGCTCCTGCATAGGAAAGGAAACCATCAACAAAATGAAAAGGGAGTCCACATTATGAGAGAACATACATCTGATAAGGGGTCAATTTCCAAAATAAATAAGATACTCATACAACTTTACAAATGAAAGAAAAACAATTCACTTTAAAAATGGGCAAAGAACCTAACTAGACACTCCTCCAAAGTGGAAATACAGATGGCCAAAAGGCATATGAAGAAATGCTCATTGTCAATAATCATCAGAGAGATGGGAATTGAAATGAAAATGAGATATCACCTCACACCTGTCAGAATGGCTACCATCAACAAATAACAAATAACTAGTGCTGGTGAAGATGTGGACAAATGGGAACCCTAGTACACTGCTAGTGGGAATGCAAGATGGTGCAGCCACTATAGAAAACACTATGGAGTTTCCTCAAAAAATTAAATATGGAATTGCCATTTGACACAATGATCCAACTCTAGGACTATATCCTAAGAAACCCAAAACACCAATAAGAAAAAATGTATGCACCCCTATGTTCATAGCAGCAAAACTTATAGTAGGTAAGATCTGGAAATAGCCCAAGTAGATGAGTGGATAAAAAAAAGCTGTGGTATATTTACACCAAAGGAAAAAAAAGGGTCTCTTAACCTTTTGAGATAGCATCGAGAAACCTGTAAAGTATGACGGCAAGTGAAATAATCCAGGCAGAGAAGACAAGTATCACATGCTCTTACTCATATATGGAATCTAATGAACAAAATAAACTATTGAACAAAATAAATTCAGGGACAGAGAAGCATAGGACAGAAATCTCAGAGAGAAGGTGGGGGAAGATGGGTGGGTGGGGAGAGATTAACCTGGGGGATTTCTATGCATTATATGCATAATCCATGGACACAGACAATAGTGTAGTGAAGGCCTGAGGGGGTTGTGGTGTAGAGGGTTTCAATGGGAAAAATGTAATACTTTCAACAATAAATATACTTTTAAAAATAAAATAAAATACACCTAAAAAAGAAACAAAAACCAAGATTATTAAACCTTTAACTAAATTCATCAAGAAAAAGAGAGGACCCAAATAAACAAAATCTGAAATAAAAAAGTAGAACAGCTCACTCCACAGAAATACAAAGGATTGTAAGAAAATATTAGGAACAACTATATGCCAATAAATTGGACAATCTGGATAAAATTCTTAGAAACATTCAATCTTCCAAAGTGACTTAAGAAGAAAAAGAAAATCTGAACAGACCAATTATAACTAACAAAATTGAAGTAGTAATCACCAACTGAATTGGCTTTACAGGTGAATTTTACAAAACTTTGAAAGAAGTACTACCACCTGTCCTCAAACTATTCCAAAAATTCAAGAGAGAAGACTTCTAAGCTCACTTTATAAGGCAAGCATAATCCTGATTCCAAAACCAAATAAAGAGAAGATAAATAAAGAAAATGACATGTCAATATCCCTGATGTTGTGGAGAAATCCGCAACAAAATATTAGTAAAACAAATCCAGCAATACATGAAAAAGTTCATATACCACGATCAAGTGGTATTTATTCAGTGGACACAGGTTGGTAAAATTTGAGTAAATAAATAAATGTTATATACCACATAACAAAATTATGGATAAAAATCATATGATCACAGAAATAGTTGCAGAAAAGGCAAATATCCAGCACTTATTTATAATAAAAATACTCAGCAAAATAGGAACAGAGAGAACATAATAAAGTATAAATATAAAAAACTCACAGCTATCATTATACTATTCAATAGGGAAAAACTAAAAGTGTTTCACTTAGTGTTACAGTAATTATTGAAGAGTGTGTTAGTTAGGCATCTGAAATGTATTAGATAAGAGTTTGCTTTGCAGTGAAAAGACTTTTTGAGTTTTAGGATGTGTGAACTACTTTACTAACAGAAATGTTAAAGTAAGAAGGGCTACACCCTGTTACACCCTGCTGTACCCCGTTACGCCCTAAACGTGTGAGATAGATAGAAGGGCAGAAGCCATCCTAGGCATCCACGATAAGACACTGAAGAAACCTGCTGAAATGCACTTAAAAGAAGAGCCCCTGAGCGAGTGCCTCAGAGCAGTCAACGGCTCCTCCACGGTGGACTCTCTCATCTCCCCTTCCTGAGATGCCAGAGACCGAGACTGTCCGAGTGAAGCCCGAGCCGAGCCGGTGGCCAGGAGTGCTGAGACTGAACCTCCAGACCGTGGTGCACCTCAACCCATCTCGTGGACCAGCCTGCTGTGCTGCTGTGTGTCTTGTCGTGAGGATCGCCGGGTGGCCTGCCTGCGCCCTAGAAGCCGCTAGGACTTAGGTAAATAAACCCTGTGTGATTCAAGCATCTCATTAACTGCTTTGTGTGTATTGTATCTTTGCTCTGGTCCAATATAAAAC